>VZTO01013891.1:0-58433 GCA_013400615.1 Syrrhaptes paradoxus
CACTGCTCCCTGCCAGCACTGCTTCCTGCTAACACTGCTCCGCTCACACCTGCAGCTCCTCTTTTGCACTCCTGCTTTCTGAACATCCTTTAGACTCCCGAGTCCACCTCCTGATGTATGAGCTGAGTTACTGCATGCTTGTAATTACTTCAACAATATTTTTAAAAAAACAATGTTATATCCAAGCACATACAGACTCAAACTTTCCTGTTGCCTCTGTCCACTGATTCTAGAGATGTGTATTATTTTTCCCAAAGACTTGAATCCTCTTCTTAGGATTTATTATTACTTTGAATTATTCTTCTTCTAAAAATGTAGAATATATTCATTGCTCCTTTGTAATTAAAAAAGTTCATCAACAGTTGCAATTGCAATTTTCAGTAAGCTGCTTGAACCAAAACAGAAGCGTTTGTCGCTGGAAGTGCCAGGAGAGGAGTGCAGAGTCTGACCAAAGCTGGCATGAGCCAGACGAAATAAGGTCTTGAGCACATAAGCAACCAAATCAATTAAATTTAAGATATTTCATTTGATTGCAGTTACATACTCTGTGCATTCTGGCAGGATAGAAAAGACAGAGGTACACATATAATCTAACTAGGACAGTGAAATATTTTTTCTGAAATGCTGCTCAAAACCCAAAATCAATCTGACGCTTATTAAATTAGGATAATCAAATGCTTTTTTATTATCATCTGGATGCAAACTATCTTTGAAACAACCAGTGAGGTAAAAGATTTGCTACTTTGGGAATAACAGGAACATCTGTCTGGTTCAGGCTCCTCCATCACCCGGGCACTGGGAATGCACCAACAGGAAATTCACCGAGTCACGCCACGCAGAAGAAATAAAATTTGCAAGTGAGAAGAACACAGTCAAATGTAACCTTCTGAGCCAACGCAAGCTGTGCATTTAGCTACAGGACAGGTAGCACTGGGGGTTTTACGCTCTATCTGCCATTGAAATGGAATATTTCAGCCCATTTTTCACGACGGTGTGGCGGTATTTGGCCCTGCAGCCGCTGCAAACAATCATGGAAATTACAGAGCTGAATTCCCCAATGAAAAGCGACCACAACGCATCTGAGAGGACACACACTTTGCACTGAAAAAACACCCCTTCGACCTGTGCTAACTCTACCTGCGTGGAAATAGCAATAGCGTCTCAGAGAAGTTACTCTGCTTTAACACCAACAAGCTTCCAGGAGCAGGAATTTAACCCAGCAGTGAGATAACTGTCAGCTGAATAAAGAACAAACATGAAAAAGTACTAACGAGAAGCCACTTACAGCATCAACACGGGAGATGGTTTCTCTCTGAACATTCCCAGAGGAGCCCGCTCCTGCCCGGCACAGGGACGCTGGAGGGGCCGGGGGACGGAGAGCTGGACCCCCTGCGCCGTTCCCAGCACCCTGCTCGCGTAGGACGCGTACGGTCCATCTTCTGACGGCACACCAATGCAAACCACCTGAGCTGCTGCCCGTGTTCATTCCAGGACGGATGGACCTCCCCAGGCCGTACTGTGCCCCCCGTGACAGCCCCCCGGCAGCACCCTGGTCTGCACCCCCCCGCCCTGTTGCTGGTTTGTGGCAAAGGGATATTTTGGTTTTAAAACACCTCTTTGGGCAGCGCCTGTGACCAGCAAAGCTCAGCACTAAGACCCTGTCTTCACGCTCCCACTGTCCCAAAGATCTCCTGCGTCCCTAAAACAAACGATCCGTGCTGGACACAACGTGCATTGCTCTGGGCTCAGCTTCACGTTAGCTGCACCAAGTCCATCGTGAAATGCATTTTCCTGTCTGGGAACTCACGTCATTCATGAAAATATTATCAGAGCGTATCACTAGGCAATGCAAAGCCATCGCCGTTGGTTTTCCAGGAACCGTGCCGAGAAAACCGAGAGCCCGGTGTAACGTCACAGCCCCTGTCCGACGTACACGTCCCCGCCTGCTCTGCCAGTGAGACCCTCTCGCCTGCTCTGTCATTGCTGAAACCAACTCCCAGTTCTCCGCAGTTACCTTTTGCGGTAACGGGTGAGAAGATTTCCGTTTGCATTTGCGCAGGAGGCAGCAGGGCCCCAGTCCCGACACTGCTCACCCGCAGGCTGCCAGCCCCGGCCCCCGGCGTGGGGGGGACAGGTGCGAGGACAGCCAGCCCGGTGCCCTGCACCCGCAGAACAGCCTGTCCCTGTCCTGCCTGTCCCCAGGGTCACTGGCCGGGCCGTCCCCGCTCGGCAGCCTTCCTCTGCGCCAACAGCTGCTGGCAACGACGGCTCTCTTTAATCCTCTTCTTCAGATAATAATCTGAATTAAGTCCAGAAGTCCTTTGCCACTAAGATTCTCTGAGATTACAGGCCTTGAGGAACGTGTCAAATGTTCTCAGAAAGAACGTGTTACTACAGCTCTGTCCCAGGAGACAGGACCACTAGACTGCAGCTACCAGCTGCCTCCCAGCATCTCTTCCACCTGAACACATACCTCTGATGGCATCTGAAAGAAATCTCTCTTGGCACCTGTGACATGTTTAGCAGCAATAACATTAAAGCTGTTCACTAGATGCTCAGCATAACCTAACTCAGCCACTTAGACACTCTCCTTATTTTACAAACCTCTGATGTTTAAATCTCACTTTCCTAATTGTGGCTAACTTTCCTAAACACTGTTTCCTCCTGAAACCAAGCACTTTATTCAGTCAGCTATTCCTTTCTGCACGACAATTTAGTTCTAAAATTTTCACCAGTACCCGCTGAATAGCAGAACCTGAATCACTACTTCCTCACCTACACAGATCCAAAGCAAAGAAATAAGGGAAAATAGTTTCTCACACTCCTGAATTTTTCCCCACAGCATCTTTCTGCTCTGAGACTTTCACCAGACACTTTGTGGTGCTCTGTCCAAACAGTTTTGCAAATATAACAATCCCCCATTTTAAAACTATTTTTCTTTTTCAACACTGGTGTTAAATGGAGCTTTTTAAAAACTTTGGTTTTGTTTTACTGTTAATTTCTCTCCCCTGCCCAGGTGTATCTCTTTCTAAGAACCCAAGAACCAGGACAGAGCTCCTGTTCCATCACACCTACTCACCTCGTGGACAGCTTCTAGCTGTCTCTACCTGACTCCTGATCTGGTTCCACATCTTTTTGGATCCTCTTGTTGCATTTTCCTGACTATGATCTCCACGTCTGACTTCAGCTAAGCTTCCACACACTGATTCACAATCCATCCCGAGCTGTTTGGCACCCGCAGGAACACAAAACCCTGCAGGGCCTCTGCACCGAAGGTGAGGTTTCCAGGCAAAGGGCTCCCCTGCCCCTCTTTAAGCTCTCTGTTTAAATTCCCTTGCTGACATCGATAATAAGTTTCCAACGCATTCAGGGCTGTGATTGATCTGGATAAACCCTACACCACCAGAAGATCTGGAACTCTGAAGCAGAGCACTAGAGAAATCCCTTCCCTCCTCCTGCCCATCCTCCCAGTCCTTCAGCATCACTACTTGATGTCGAGTACAGTCCTGGGGAGTTTCCAAAGACAATACTGGAACTGGAACAGCCCAGCTGTTCCTACGGAAATCTCTATATATGATGTCTTGTCCCATAATGTGTGAACCCCTTTGAGGTTTATTCAGAAATTCTTTTATTTCTTCTCTTCCATTATTTTTTCTGCTTCGGCCAAGCAGCAATATGGGCTTGAAAAGTTCCTTGCTGGAAACCCTCCCAGCACTTACCCTTTTTCACCCCAGCTGACCATGCAGAGGACTGTATATATTGCTTCTGTTAAGCCAAGACTTTGATGAAGCACACAGGATCTGTGATGTAAATCTGTTTCTGCAGAGAAATGTAAAATCCCCTGTTCCCTTGAATTCAGGAGGAATGAAGTAAGAGGCAGCTTCTCTCCTTATAGCTAAGCTTGCTTTTATCTAACTTTCAGACTGAGAACCTTCTATTTCTTTTCATTTTAAAAGCGAAACAGGCTGTGAACCCCATCGGCTCCGTGCACCTTGCAATTGCCTTTGTTTTGAGCGGCAACACTTGCCTCTGTTTGTGCGGGTGGTGGGTTTGTTTCTGCCACCTCCTCATTTCACGGTTTCTTACAGTTGCAAGAAATGAAACAGGGCAGCAGTAACATGAAGTAGAAGAAATTTAAGCCAACCTAATAAAATGCTTTGGTGCTTCTGGACGCACTTCCAGAAGCGGACAGTGCAGGGTTCCGACTAACGGAGTGTGCCAGCTCCGTCCTTCGCCGTTCCGGGGAGCACACGTACCGCCCCAGCTGCCGGGGACCGGTGAGAACTCCTGCTGCCGGACCATGGCTGTGGCGACGGCTCTGCACAGGGGACCATCGCCACGCTGCCTCACCCCGGACAAGCAGTAGCCTCAGAAACGCTCCCATGCAGTTCTGTCCCTCCAACTAGCACAAAAAGTGTAAATTCCAGAGATTAACCTTTAAATTAACGGGGAGTTTCGTACAAAATCAACAGCGTGACACTCGCCTTCGCCTTGAGCGGGAACCTGTGGCTTCCAAAAAGCAGAGGTACAACAGCAGTCACCGCCTGTGTAATAAACACACGATGCACACCCAATGCACGGATGAGGTCTTCTATCTTCAGAAAAGAAAATTGAAGCTGCCCTTTAAAACATGAAGTGTTGGGTGACTCATGAAGTGTTGGGTGATTCTGAAACCAAACCACAAATCCTCCTGAAACCTGTGTGCTTTCAGCCAGAGGCTAGCTCCTTTTAACCACAAAGTGGGAAGCACAGAGAAGTTCAACATGTGTTTTTCTTCCCATCACACACAATAGCAAAAATATTCAGTTGCTCAAAGAGGGAATACAAGACCTGGAAAAGGAAAGCGACTTTGGGAGGCAGGAGCACACTCCGCGCTGCCAGCTCCCTGGGCACAGCCGCGGGACGGACGCGTGCCTCCGTCTCCCCAGTGACAGCAAGTGCACGTGGCAAAGTCAGGGGGGAGTTAATATTCTTCCACCATTTCCCATCTGTGGGGAAAAACCCTTCTTCTAAGTTAACTTTACTTTGTAAGGGAGCAAACATGACAGGAAAATAGTTTCCAGTTCCTGTGCCTGTTTTTCTGACTGGGAGAGGTTTTCCAAATGGAAAGGAAATTCACTGTGTCAGTAACCGGAACGTGCTGTTCAGTGCCACGGTGAGACCAAAACTCGGCTCATCAGGGGATGCCTTGCCGACGCGACACACAGACCATTCCCTCACTGTATTTTCCCCTTTCTCTGCCTGGCCTCCCTGACTCGACTCTTTCCACGCTGCCGTATCTCATCCATTTCTCATCGATGCACTCCCCGTCTGGTTCCACATCATTTGCTCCTTTATTCACTTTTGAAATGGAATATGAGTCCAGCAGCCCCGAGTTCAAATAATCCTTTTCAGCTAGTTGTGTTCAAACAGAGACCGACGAGGCGGGACTGCTGAGCTGTCCCCCCCCGCCCCCAGGCAGCCCCCAGCAGCTGGCTGCGGCAGCACCCCAACTCTCAACACACCCCGAAGCGGGGCAGCGGGGCTGCAGCAGGTCCCACAGGACACACGCTGCCCACAGGCAGGCTTCTGAATCACAGAATCGTTCAGGTTGGAAAAGCCCTCAAGGATCACCAAGTCCAACCCAACCCCACCCAACCCACTGAACCATGTCCCCAAGCACCACATCCACACGGTTCTTGACCCCTCCAGGGATGGTGACTCCACCACGTCCCTGGGCAGCCTGTTCCAATGCCTCAGCACTCTTGCAGTGAAGAAATTTTTCCTAATATCCAGCCTAAGCCTCCCCTGGTGCAACTTGAGGCCATTTCCTCTTGTCCCATCACTTGTCCTTTGGAGCAGAGCCCAGCACCCCTTCTCTGCACTCTCCTTTCAGCAGCTGTAGGGAGGGATGAGGTCTCCCCTCAACCGCCTCTTCTCCAGACTAAACACCCCTTGTTCTTCCTGAACAAGATGCAAACCATCACAGAATTCACCTATTTCCAGGGGCACTTGTTCACACATTAAAAAAAACACTTTTTGGATAAAATGAATGAAGGATGTCTTTGTAAAGCACTGTGCAAGGTGTGCACCCAGGGCTGGCTGCACTGTCCCAATGAGCGGTCAGATGGACGGACACATCAGCCACAAAACCAGTACAGAGACTGGCAGCACACAAACACCAGCTGTGGGGTAAAACGGTCCATGTGGAGAGCGGGAAATAGAGCGGCACGTTCTGCCTGCTCCCCTCTTCACCGCCCCGGTAAGGGGGCCGTGTGTCCCCTGCGGGGTGGCCCCAGAGCTCAGCCCCTGACCAGCAGCAACCTGCAGCGCAGCCCTCGACCGGCTGGTCCGGCAGAGAGGGGGAGCCGGGGAACAGCAACCCCGCACCGCTGCCCGGGGATCCAGAGGGATCTAACCCAGTGACAGATGCTGATCCCCGGCCCAGGGGACACCGCGGGTGTCTCGGGACAGCACGGAGGGAGGGCAGGAGCTCTGCCAGGAACGCAGCCTCCACCGTCCTCCTGCTCAGTGGATCCGGGACCCACCCCGAGGGGACGGGGCCAACCGGGCAAACCACCAGACGGTACATTCTAGAGTTTCTGACACCAGATGAAAATTTACTCCTTAAAGCAAACCAGGATTCAAACACGCCGAGAAACGCGGGGAGCTCCCCGTGACGCAGGGAGGGGGGACGCAGGTTCAGAGGCGTTGGCGCAGCATCGTCTGCAGCCCACAGCTGTGCACGGGTTCGTGAGGTGCCGTGCTCTCTGCTGCATCTTTAAGTGCTGTTAAATTCATTTGTCACTTGATCGAAAGCCAACAGGCTACAAATCTCCCAAGCCCCCCTCGTGCTGAATAGTGACAGCAGTATTCTGTTCCGCCGTAAGGAAACATTTGTGTGCGTCTCTGTCCGCAGCCATACACGCTCCCTTAACTCATCTGCCTCCCCATTCTCCGCGGCCCAGGAGGACAAATTGCTCACTGTGGCTCCCTTTCAGAGGCAGTACAGCGCGCAAAGAATCATGACTGAGCAGAAACACAAGGAACAGGCACATAAAAATTCATCACTTTGGCCTCCTGACCTCTCGCCACTGGGTTTGGCAAACCCCGTCTCAAAAAGCGGCACCAAGGGAGAGCTCAGCAGAGCGGCTGAGTGAAATTACTGACAAAAAATATCTCGGACACAGGAAAACCCCACCAGATGCTTCATTGTCTTTGCAGAGAAGTGGTGCTGAAAAAGGGGTGATCTACCACATGGCATATTGGGTGGAATAAGTAGCACCATTGTTTCAGAGCAGCTCTGTCACTTTACTGACTGCAGTACAAAGAGGTGTAAAGCAAGATTTAATCCTGACTTTTTAGTCAGCAGATTAAAACCAATCATGCCAGATGTCCACAAGACTGTTTAACATACAGAAAGCTTTTTCATACTCTACAAAAAAGTGAAAGCTGTAATAACTTCTTCTTTATTTCCTCTAGAGAGGCCTTTTCCACTCACTTTTACCCAGAAAAAAGGGAGATGTTGTAATGGATTTTAAGATGTGCTATTAATTTTTACTCTAGCCTTTGCTCTTTTCCCTTTTGAGACCAGGCTAAACAAAGTAAAGTCTTTTACCCATCCCAAACCAGACAGGTATGCCAAAGAAAACTGCTGGTACAAAAAAGCTGTGATTTCAAAAAGAATTTACACCTGCAAGAACAGAAATGGAGATTATCAGCAGTATCCACACCAGAACTCCGCTCCTTACTCCTCGATGCGATGTGAGATACAGAGCGTGGTTGTCAGCATGCCGATGAACAAACATACCCATAGTTGTCCCCCAAAAACTGAACCTGTGCTTGTGTGACAGCGTTCGCACAGGTGCCTCCTCCCCTGCGCTGGCACGTCCCAGCCCCAGGACTGCCCCTGCCCTCAGTACCAGCCACAGCACACGCCACACGTGGGGCTGAGGGTGTCCAGTGCAGCCCCCAGGGGAGCCCTGGTGGCACGGGAAGGTCCACGAGGTATCAGGGGACGTGCGCTGGCCAGAGACGTCTCCTCCCCACCTGCTCCTGCAGTGGGACCAGCACCTGGCCGAGGTCACCGATGCTATGAAAACATGAGTACCAATAAGTGATATTCTTATTTAACAATAATACTCACTCAGTGCTGTTATTTAAACTCACCTACGTAACTGTTAAACACTTCACAGTGTTTTCTTCATCTGTTGCTTTCTTCTTTTTCTATTTATAAACAAATAAATCTCTAAAAATATTACCACAAAGGACAGAAATTCCATAATTACTGTACTTTTAACATGTTTGGTATTTTTTCTGCTATATTACAAAAGTACCAAAAAAATCAGTATATTAGTGTCCCCCCTTGAATTTCCATAGCCAAAAATGTTGCTAAATTCAACAAAAACCAGAACGTATGTTTAGGTTCTGATATTAAATTGCAAACCATTTATGCATTTAAGAAAATAATTGACTTAATCTTTGGAAAAGAGCTACAGAAAAAAATACATTTCCTCAAAACTCCAGTATTAGACTGGATTGTACCACATACATAATTTACTAACTCAGAAGCTATATGGCAGCAAGATAATGCCTCGCTCGGTATCCCTTATCTATCAGCTGCCTATGGAAAAAAATACAACTTACATATCTCGTTTGTTTTCCTGTCACGCGCTTTAATCAAATCCTCATTACAAGCTCCTAAAATAAAAGCAGCCATCCTATTGAATCACTGCCCTCAAACGGGACTGTTAAAAGCATTTTCTTCATTTTATATCTAGTCAAGACCTAGAGGAAACCAGTGAAGATCCCACGGCATCGGAACTAGCAGGGCATTACTGTAGTTACGCTGACAGGGTGCTAAGGACGGACAGAACTTTCACCAGCTTTCGAGCACTTCTGGAGAAACACAAGTAAGCTCTTGCTGCAGAGGATGCTCTGTTAAACCGTCTCAGATGTGTGCGTACCTGCACACGTTCTTCCCTCCCGCCACCTACCAAATTATTTCACACCCTTTACAACCAGGGTGCGGCTTCTGGAACTCCCGTGAGACGAAATGTTTTGGTTGGTCACGGTTTACAGTGTCACAAGCCACAGCCACCAGCCTAGTGCCATGCTTTCCTCCTGGAAGATGTACCTCGTTAGGTTAATTAAGGGGCACTGTTTGTCTTCCCACCACTACCACCCTTCCTGTGCCCTCTGCAGGTCTCGTATCGCGCTGGTGGCTCTGGACAGGTTCTCTGTTCCCCAGGGCGTTACGATAACCCAAAGGTGTATCACACCTGCTGTCCATCCTCCGGCATCTCATTCTCGTGCTGAGGGGACCCGGGCAGGCCCCACAGTGATGATGGTGGCATTTTCTTTATAACAAAGTCCAACCGGAGACTCTCAAGCTACCTAAGAGGAGTAAGTCAACTAAGTGTAAATCTGACCGAGAGATTTCCACCAGCTAAACACTTATTCCACCACTGCTTCCACCACTTTGGAACTTGCACCATTTTAAAATTGTAACTCTGCTCCCTGCTCCTGAATTTCTTCAAGCAAGTCTTGTGGGTGGCCCTCAAGATACATTTTACCAATTTTTCATGCCCATCCCTCGAAATGTGACCCTGCTCCTGTGCTTTTATCTCTCTGACAACTTCACACAGGAAAACATGCAGCCCCTCTGATAGCATGAAATCGGAAACAATGGCCTCTGGAAACAAAAGGGAGCGGGGAGGCAGGATACAGTCCAGGTCCTGGCCGGTTTTAGGCACAAACAGATGTTCGTAGGACCCGATACCCTGAGCAAGCTGAAAGGAAAAGCTTGTAAAAGAAATGGACCTTAAAAACAATGTATTGAAGAGCTCTAAATAAAGGCAGAGGGAAAGCAATATGGCTTTCAATGATAAATCTCAGCAAAGAAAACCAAAGTGGCACCATGAATTTCAATGACGCATTTTTCCTTTTCAATGAACTCTACGGCTCGTTTTGAAATCTACAAATTGCTCGAATCTGAACTTAGTTTACAAGTCTCCCGTATCCATTAAAAGGTTACAATACAAGCGCTTCTCGCTCTCGTAACTAATCACCGTAGCTGGGAACACCCAGCGAAGTCCTGAAATATCGGCTAATGCCATTATTTTAAAAGCTGCTTATAGTGCAACAAAGAGGAATATGCTGAAAGAATCCTGATTGGAAAAAATCTGAGACGAGCTGTTGGAACAAGCTATGTTCAATCTCCTTCTCTTTTCACGTGCGCTGCTTCAGACTCAAAAAGCCCCACGTAAAGAATCCACGAAGCGCTGTCCTGAATTGGGCCCGGGTTCTGTTTCACAAAAGCCAGTACGCAGCATTTACAAACCAAACAAAGTGCAGAATCACCGCTCCGACTGAAGGTTCTGCTTTTGTGATTAAAACCCTCTTCCTCTTTCTTGAAGAGCCTGCCATCCAAAAGGCCCCATGCCATGCTCCAATGCACAAAATACATGTATTCATTATAGGAGGAAAAAAACCCTGAAAAATTTGGCACAAAGGCGGGTGCATAGCTTAAGTCCTGTTTAGGATAGCCCTCATTTGAACTCTGCACATTTGCATAGATTTTACCTATTGATTGTCTCAATCAGGAATACAGTGGGTAACTAAAATAAATGTTTCATCAGCTGTCCATGGTCGGTACAGATTTAACTTGTTAATTATCGGCACCAATGAGATGCATATGGTAAAGGAATAAAGCAGCACTATCTTCCTTCACAAGCATGAAACCTGCAGAAATAATTTCAATGAAAATAAGATCTGAGACAGAAGGCACCCAAGTCTGCTCAGGGAGCTTTAAGAAATCGTCAAAACGCAAGCCCAAAGTGACCACGCGTTTGTCAGTCTAATCACACACACCACAGACCGCCACATCGCACCGATCTCTTCCTGAGCCGAAGCAAACAGCATCTTTCGCTGGAACAGATCTTCAGACAGACACGAGCTCTTGGTACAGAGTGGGACATCCACCGTTCCCCCGGCAGTTCCAAGAACCTCTTTTAATCACTTGCGTGGCTAATTTCTCACACGTGATTTTTCATTTGAAACTGTCTGTTAGGGGCTTCTCAGTGTCCTTTAGACATGAAAGGCATGGGAACATTGCTGTCAAACAGCGGAATGTGGAGACCGCAGTCTGCTAACTACAAACTCCCGGGAAACCCTCTCTGAACTACCCGCCGGGGCTGTTCACGTTAGATTTAGCGGAGGTCTGTTCAGCAGACCTGACAGCACTGCCTGTGAAAGCGAATTCCTCTCTGGCGTCCGGATCTGGCCCGGGGTCTCGGTAAGACGACGGCGTGCCTTGCCCTCTCTCACGCCCAATCGCGCTTGTTCAACGCACAGCGTGAAGATGTTCGGTGGATTTCAATATCCCAGCTCTGCAGCTACGCGTAAAATCAACTTCCCAATTTAAAAAACCTAGACCCAAGGAGGCACTACTGACACATGCCACGGCATTGCCGCGGGAGCTGAGGTCTCCTGCTGCTCTGACCGCTGTCGACTCCTCTGCTCCGACACCCGCAAACACGGCCGATGCACAGCTGAACAATGACACGCCTTCAGTGAGCTGGTTTTGCTGTACTACCAGTTCCATCCGAGTTGTTAATCTCATGACAAACTCCCTTGTTCAAGAATATTTAGTATTGCATTGTAGCTTTCCATTTTTTTTCTCACTACCAACTTTTCCATCATTTTGCCTGAAATTAATGTCACTCTAACAAGCTTTCAGCTAATGAGAACCTCGGTGCTTCCCTCCTTTCTTCCCCTTAACTACAGGCACAGATCTATCCCTCTTTCAGCACTCTGCAACATCCCAGGTACTCCAATTTGTTCTAAACCAGCACTAAAGACTGCTGGCTACAGATGGACAATTAAAATTGGCCAGTCTTACTAGTTAAAACCCTCCTCCGTTACTACTACACTATTGTATGCTCCACAATCTTCACGTGATGAGCATTTTCTTTCTTTTAGCATGTAGAGCAGAAACACATACAGACGACCTCTGCTATGTTTGAAACAGTATTTTTGGTTTTATTAAGTGCCTGACATAAAAGATATAAATTTTTTTGTCCTACTTTCTAAAGGCAAACCTGGTCAGATACAGTAAAATATTCATCATGCTCTAAATGTCCAAAAGTAATGAACCCAGCAAGTGACCCTCCTGATTAAAGGAAAGAAAAAGACAAGACAAAATAACAAAGGAACAGCAAAACTGCTCCAGTGTAACTGTTCTACGATATCCTATGAACCCAACACCCTGCTGACCAGAGCCGCCCAGTTCTGCAGAACGCCCACCTCCTGCCCACAGCCCGTCCAGGCACCTCCATCCGCCGGCGAAGCCCCGGCTCAGCAAAGCCGCTGCGGGCACGCTGTGTGCACGGACCGAGCTGCGGCGCAGCCCCGCGAAAGCGGACAGAGCGCAGGAGTGGCACCCAGCTTCCACCCCCTGCTCCACGGGCAGGGCACACCGCCCAGCCACAGGTGACCAAAGCCTTCCTCCCTTTTAAAATCATACAGAAATAGGACAAACTAAAGAGCTCTCCAGTACATCCAAGCAGAACATTATCTCTGATTTCTCTGCCATCAGACGTGAACCGGGCTCTCAAACATTTCACTTGGGCCCAATGCTGACATCCTCATGGAACTCAGCACTGGGTAAAGCTGCAGAAATCAAAGACAGCCACGAAAAACCAATCTTGCTGGTCTGTTCAATAACATTTACAAGTGGGGCAACATTTGAAGAGTCATACTTGATAGGCCTTCAACACCACCCGAAAATAAATCCTTGTATCTCTGTAGTGGATCCTCAGGACTCACTACCCAGACTTTTGGACAGTTTTCAGATATTTCACAGTGAGAAAATCAAAACAGGCTAGGGTTTTGAGTGGCATTTACAAACATTTTTTCCTGTCTGAATGTTAATAACGCAGTATCGATCACTGGTGTGCTGCAGTACCGAACCACCAGTAACCGTCCCATCTCAGAACCACACAACCAAGCGGCCAGTGCACCCTGCACCAGCTGTGACATGTTCTACCCGGTGAAACACAGCCTTTAACTTCCTGGAACTACAGTCAATACGCAGGAAATTCAGCTGCCAGTACTAAAGGATTTTAAAATTACCATTACAAAACCGCAATAAATTAGCACACAGAGCCGCTCAGTTTAGATGCTGTAACGCTACAGGCTGTGATGCAAGTTCTAATTAGTTCTAGGGAAAGTATCAAAGGCAGGAACAATGTCAATGGCAACAGCCTGCACATACCCTTCTGCATCTTCCCAGGACACACTCACGGCTGAAAAAAACCTGTGCAAGGCATTGGCAACGACCAAGTGACACAGCCAACTGTACAGAAATCACTGTCAAGAACAGCCTTTCCTTTCAGCTTTTAACCAGAAATTCTGACAGCAAGGGATCAGCACCAGCTATCTGCTGAAGCACATACGACACACGGCATCAGGGACCCAGGACTTCGGCAGAGCCGAACTACAACAGAATTACAGCCTTGATTTTGTCTATCCCTGCTTTCATTGTTTGTCATTGTTTCTCATTCTGCTGTCCTTGATATTGATTTCCTAAAGACTCTGAATCACCGTCTTCACAATGTATATATTCTAAGGCAAGTGCATGCAAAAGGTGGAGGTGAAGCTGCTTATTGAAATAAATCAATGCAAGACACCAGACCGGCAATTATCATCTACTATTCACTTTACAGAATGTAAAATACCCGCTAGACAGAAGAAGAAAAATTTCCATCCCACTTTGGTAATCTCTAATTTAAATCTCTTGCATACTCTGGACCTTTGGCTTGCTGTCACTCCAGCACCCAGCACATCCCGGACCTCACTCCAAAGCTGGTAACGACCGGGCTGCACCGTGCCACCCTCTGCGGGCCACAGGGAAGGGCAGAGAACACAAGCAGGGGCAGCTGCCGCCTGGAGATGTTTCTCCAAGGGGAGCTTAGGGGCTGTGCTGCAGGGAATTCATGACCCAGAAAACCCCGAATGCCAGCGCGGGGAAACACAAGATCCGCACGAAAGGCCAGCTGTAGCCAGGCTTGGCTTGTGCGAGCCCAGCACAGGACCGCAGTTACACTGCGCTCCGTGTAAAGAATTAAAACCCGTTTCATTTCCAGGGAAGCGTTAGAGTTGTATGAACGGAAGTAACCCAGAAACAGCATTACAGGAGCACAAAGCGATTTCCACAGAGCTCATCCAGGTTCTTAGCTGTCTCTACGGACGCGAGGCTGTCTGCGTGCCGCACACCAGGCTGCCAGGACAGGAGCTGGTGTAAGCAGCGGCAGTGGCACCGCAATCCATGCTGGAGAGTCAACCAACAGCCTCTCCCTGTCTGAGGGGCACTCACACGGGCTGGGTACAGATGACGGAGATGTCCCACAGGCCCCTGGCAGGCTCCACGCGGCAGGACCGAGCTCCGTGCCCCCGCCGGCTGTGTGCCGAGGTGTGCACGGACACCAAGGAGCTGTGCTGCACTGAGAGCGCAGGAAGGCGTTTCCCCCCAGGAAGGTGATTTTCTCCCTTTTCTGGGAGGAAAGCAGGAAGGGCCGAGCACATCGTTTCGTGCCAGGGAGCCGCACCACCCTGCTCGGTCCTGTCCCGCCGCTGTGCCCACGGGGAGCCCATGGGGACGGGGGAGCAGCAGCTCCGCCACGGCACGTGCCTGGAGGGGGAACCGGGGCCATCGTGCGCATCTTGAACAGAGCCCTGCCCCGTTCTGCGGGGTTTGCCCACACGGGGGGAAGAGTTCCCACGCAGCACAAAGGGGCTGACCCGTCGTTTACTTTCTGTACACCACCCCGGGACTCCAGAGTGCCGTAACGGAGGCTGAACTCCGAATCTGCTCCTACCAGGATGCCCTTTCACGTTCACCGTTTTGTGTCCAGCCTCTCCCAGGCAGTGCCATTTAACTGCCAGCATTTCTTCATCTCACCCAAACAACAAGTTACAAAAGCATTTGGACAGTCAGCCACAAAGTGGTCCCCTTACTACCCAACGGCATGTTAAACAAACAATCCAAGGGAACAACAAAAGCCAGGAGAAGCCAGATGAGTGATCTGAACGACTTTGAAGAAATGCCCACAGGGGTTATACACCTTGTTCTTCCAGGGGGACACACCATAAAGGAATATGATAATTTTTAAGGATTTTATTGGCATACTCTCCACTCATTAAAGGAAAAAAGATCTATTCTATGATTGTTGAGAATAACATCAGACTGTATAGGTCAAAAATTGACTGACATCACTCTGGACAAGCATTATTGAGACACACAAAGCAGCTGTTGTGCCTTTAAGCTTATGGTACATTGCAACGCAGTCAATGAAAAGCCACTATTATGAGGGGATGTTTATGTCAGTATCTGAAACAAATCTTCTTTTTACTAGGATAATACTGTCTTAAATTGTTAACTGTTGATCAGATAAACAACATGTGATAAAGATCCTATAATCTCCTTTCATAAAATTCCTTTTAACCCCTTAATGCCTTTACATGTTAAATTATTACATATTATTGATCCTTGTGAAAGCTTTCAATAGCTGTAAACACCACCCTAACGGGGTTCTCCTGTAGCAGGAATGCAAAAAGTCAGGATTAGATTTTAAATAGCGTAGAGATGAGATGGTAAAATGGTCACAAGCAGGAATGTACCAGTCGCTACCAGGAACTCGTACCCTGCCCGCCTCCCACTCTTCTCCAAGCAAGCCTCTGGGGCTGTGTGCAAGAAGCTGATTTGATTTCCATGGTGGGACTGCAGATTGAAGAAGTGGTGTAAGCAGTACAGGACACGGAGAACCCCTGTTGGGATGTGTCACCAAGACAAAGTGACGCCCTTTCACCGCTGCAGAGAGGTACTGCCGGTGGTCCTCCCGCCCTTGGGCAGGACGGGCCAGAAGCAGCAGAAGGGTCTCAACGCCACCGCTCCATCCCCTGGACCTTTCCAGCAGATCCCTGAAACAACCGGCCTGCGGGCAAGGGGAACGTTTAAAATAACACTCCCCTTCTCCGCTCCTGTGCTTCAGAGACACACAGCTTAAAGCAAAGCCACTTACTACATACAATTTCCCAAATCTCATGACAGGACAACATGGGGTATGTATGAGAAGTTGGGACAGTGGGGCGAGGTGTCCCTCCTGCACACCCACCCTTAGCGGGACGGACAGCCCCAGTCCCTGCTGCGCTCTCCAGACCAGAACACGCTCCTCGCTGGACAGACACCACAGCTGCTAGGGGGGACAAAACCATATTTCGTCATTTTGTGCATTTTTATTTGAAATGTCAAATTCTCATCTCAAATTGGGACCAAGAAGAACGATACATTATGGGAAATCCTATCCTGAGGAAGGTAAAACTGCTGTCTGAATTACCAGTTATCAACAGAGTGGTGGCTCGGAAAATCCGCTTCCTTTAACACCGCACAGAACGATGAAAGACAGTGGAGACCCAGTCCAATCCCAATCTTTTAGAAGTTATGTTCTCCACCACCACTCTGTGAGTCTTCCCCGGGAAGGCTGACGAACAGGAGCTGCTCACCTTTATTCCCTCTGCTACAGAAATAACCCAGGAGTACCGGGGGGGATAAAAGCCTAACGAGCTGCACGTGCTTATCCCGGGTGGCTAAGTAAAGTTAGGGGTGTGTTTTCTGAACCCTCTAGAAATAATTCTGCCAAAGAGCTTTACATGTGTGCCTACATGACAAGGCTGTATTTTGTAAAAGACTCCTTCTAGGCTTCCATGTACGACAATGGAAATACATACACCTATGCTTTTGATACACGCTCAAACACGCAGAGTGCAAGCCTTTTCCCCCTCTTCTTTTATACCATCAATAGCTGCCTTCCAGCGTTAACATTTTGTATCATGACTAACAACCAAGAATAAACCAAAATGTAATCAGAATGCATTTTTTCACAGGTACATCTATTTCTTCTAAAATTACATAACTCTTAGATGGAGAAAAAAAGATATTTTATAGCATCTATCCAAGTGATACTTTGCCTCAGCTGGGCTGATGAGCTTCTATACTAGATACAATCAGAAAATAAAAAATAGGTGGCTTTAATTAAATATTTATTTCAGGCTTTCACTAGGCATTACAATACTCCATCTAATTATTCAAATTACACCTGCTTTTACAGAAATGATTTTCAAGTCAGGACGTTATTGATGGTTTGTGTTTTTCTAGCTACAGTCCCCGCAGTAGGACGAGCCCTCTTGCCCTGACTTCAAACAATCGATGGCGAACACTTAAAGACAAGCACGCAGCAAAGTGCTTCCCGCACTCCCACTGAAGCGCTCCAGTGTCACAGGCGCGAGACCCGGGCGCTGTCAACGGGATCGCCAAACAAACCTCAGGATCTGTTTCTTGATGAGTACGTCACCAAGCAGAAATAACCTGCACCCCGCTGGACAGACGGGCACTGCCAGACCTGGGAAGGCTGCGGGGGATCCCAGGCGCTAGCATCTCATTAACTGTGAGCCACCGTCACAATTTTTCTATGAGCATTGGAATAAAGTCTCAGCCTCCTTCACCAGCCAGCCCTTCAGAGGGTTTTGGCTGCTTTGCCAGGAGCACCACTCTTGTGCTAACAGGCACCCACAAGCCCCCCATGAAGGATGCACGCCCTCCAGGAGCCTCCTGCTGCCCCTCCGCCCCTCCCCGCTCAACCCAGCAAACACAGCCCCCCTCTGAACCGGAGCCGTTCGGGAACTGAGTTTGTCCTCAGCAGCCCCCACACCCCCAAAGCCCACGGTCAGCGGGTAAATCCAGGGCAGCACCCGCCCACCGGCGAGGAGAGGAGGGACCCGGCCCCCGCTGCTCTCCATCCCGTCCCCGTCGGCGAGGTGACGGATGCCGGGGTGGCAGCGCCAGCGCGGCCGGGCTGCGGGGAGACGGGCGCTGCTGGTACCGCCGTCACCCGCTGCCAGCTGAGCCGCCCAGCTGCCGCGCGGGCATCAGACACAGGCTGAACAATCCGGCCGGGAGCCCAGCTCATACACCGCGTTATTAATTAGTTTAATGACTCTCAGCCCTATTAGAAAGCACAAGATAATTGTATTTAATTTGTGTACGCTTTAATTACGGCCCAAGCAGCGCCAAATTTGATCAGCGTACCACCTTTTCTGTTCTGCTTTGTGCCCGTGTTTGTATTAATCTGCATGTGAAGCGGGAGGGGCCGCTGAGCCCCGCTGGGACCAGAGCTCCTTCCAGCTTTAGAACAGCGTCGTCTTTCACGTGGCGATGCTGTGCGAGACCTCTGCCTGCTGATCGCAGTGTCATCTTTTCCTCCAGCCACAAATTAAAAGCAGGTTTACGGCCACATGCTACTAGACCCTCCAGGGCCCCAGAGGAGGCAGCCAGAGAACAATTCATCCACTCATCCCTCCCCTTCTCCGTGATGGAAGCAGAAACAATTGCATCATTTAATTTACTATTGCAACGAGGATATGGCTCATTGGCCCCTCGTTGTTTTGAAGATGGATTTAATTAACCTCCTATGAATCTTGCCAATAAGCGTGGCAGCGCCAGTATGGAACGGAAGATGTAAAAAAATCAGCTGCAAGGACGGGAGATCAGTGTTTCTCAAGGCAGCCCTGCCAGGAGGACTCTGACTGCAGAGTCTGGGCCCCAGCAGAGAGCTAAGGACCCTCTGAGCTAACACACTTACCTCTGGGGATCCGAGCCCAGGTTTGACTTAGGCTGCAGAGAAAAGGAGAGGTAATTGAATAATTCCTAATAGCCACATATATCTTTAATGCAGAAGCCATTTGCAATCACTGGAAAATAAATAATTGCAATTAACCACACTGTTAAGTAAATATACAATCCCTCGGGGAAGCAATCTGCATGCTTTTATAAGTCTGGCTACAATATGAAACTCATCACAATGTCTGTGGGAGTAATTTATAATGAACGTTTAGCAGGTGCCTCAGATGGGCTGCTGCAATTTACGTTCATTAATAAAACTGTCCTTATTAGACCTGAAGTTTTATGCATTTTAATTTAATAAATCTTTATTACATTTTCATTTTACACAGGATTTTGTTTCCAGCATTTCCTAGAATCAGTTCAGCTTGTACAGAAAGTTAAAACCTTTATGAGACAAAGTTATTTACAATGAACTACTCGAGAAGATAAAACCAGTCCAGGACCTTACAGACATTTCCAACTGGAATGAAAACATGATCTGAAGCTTGTAAGCTACGAAGAATAACTCATTCCATGATATGCAGGCTTCTCAAAGAAATAAAGCAATGTCATTTCTCTTCTACAAGGATGGGTCAATATCAGTTTACTGCAGGAAGAAGGAACCCTGTTGCAGTTCTGCACTACCAGCCACATTAACTGAAGAACATGAGAAAGAACGAACAATTCCTTTCACACATGCAGAAAAGGGCTCTTTTGCATGATTTGCAGCACAACATCAGAAGCTTTCCTTCCCAACAAAAGATTTAATAGGACATAACAAGGTTTTGATAGTCCTGGTTCCATCCACATTTAGTCCAGCTTTAATTAATTTGCTATTTTTGTCAGACGGGCTCTGCCTGGGGCAGCATTTCCCCACTCCTTCCTCTTTATTTTGCCAATGCTGTAAAAGCCAGAGGAAGAGGCTCTGTTCTTTTTTCACTTACCACCATTAACTATTCTCCAATGCAGCAACCAGCCAAAGGACACGTTCCTCATCTCAGAAGTACCTAAGAGGGGTTTTTGAGGGGCTCAGGGGCACAACCGCAACGTTAGAACACTGTGTGTGAAACGGGACCTCTGCTGATCTATAAAGTGCACACATCCACAGGTAAGATGGCATTTCCCATGGCCCCAAAGGCAGAAAGCAGACCCCAGTTCAGGACTGGGATGAGACAGCTCTCCGGTGCAGGGTGAAGGCTGAGAGCTGCCGGAATCCCTACAGGCAGCGACCCCGACACACGGACGTGTGCAGGCTCACTGCCACGGCTGCTCCAGCTGCTGGAAAGGTTCCTTCCTTCTCTAACCACTGCCACCCCACGCCACTTCCCAGCCTGTCACGGACTGAGGTGCTCGGGCTGCCATCTGTTCACCTTCTCTCTTAAAACATGCTTCCGCTGCCTGCTGGCAAGCGCCCATCTCTTGCTCCAGCCTGGACTCTGCAATTTCAGCACCAAACTGCTCTGCAGGTATGCATTTTCTCACTCTGCTCCATGTGCAGAAGGAGAAAGCAGAATTAAAGCCGTGAAAAGGAAGACTGCTATCATTTTCATACTTTGAGCCTAAGGATTTTATTTTTTTATAAAGGGGCTTCTTCAAGCCTTAAAATGGTTTTACTGGTGCCTAGCAGCAGACAGCTCTGACGCCAATTGCATGTAACTCAAGACCCGTGAACCTGAACGAGCACATGCCCTAAGCACAGGTTTCAATACATATTCTTTTTATTTCTGCAAATGCCTCTACTTCCCCCGTTAGATCTGAAACATCGGCTATTTTGTAAACACTGTGGGAGCACAGTCCCTGTGCAGCACCTGTGACCGGTACCGCGGTATTTTCCTTCAGCAGGTTCTCTGCGAGCACATTACTATGCTGGAACGGTTTCAAAGAACACAATTTGCATAATCCCCACTTTAAACATTTTCCAATTTAACAATTTTCCAATTGTAATCCCATTTTCTGACATACTAAATGGAACGGTATTTGTGGTCACAACCCCCCAAATCACCAGATTATTTCAAATCAATGAAATAGATTATGTTTGTAAGGAAACAAACACGAAATTTGTAGTGATGGAAATTATAAAATGCTTAAAATAGTAAGTATCATTATCATATGGATTTACTACAGAAAAGTGTTTCTAAATTTTTGTTTTAAAAACAAAATTGGGGATTGGACTAGATGATCTTTCCAGGTCCTTTCCAATCCCTAACATTCTGTGATTCTGTGATTTATGAAATTGATGAGGAAAATACACAGTCACAGCTAGAAGAATTGTCACACACAAATTCTGTTTTCTGAAAATACTCTTAAAGTGAACTGGGTTGAAGAGAACAATATTCCAAAGATATAAAACATGATTTAAAAATACTTTAGTGCTTCAGATGCTATGTTATACTGTCTAGAACTACGGTCATACAGCAGCTGGTTCAATTATCCTGTGCTGAGGAATTCAGCAGGACCTGGAGGAGCTTACCACTCAGCTACGAATTGAACAGAGGCAGCTGAGAGCCTGACCGTGTGCGGACAGACGTCTGTACGTCATCGCTGCCTAGGAAAGAGAACAACGTCCGGCCTGGTTTCAGATAGGGAGGCAGAATTGTATATGCCCATCACTATATACGCTTGCTTCTTTATGTCAGTGCTTTTAATACAATTAAACATTATTCATTCCCCCTAAATGGTCACTTGTCAAAGCAAAAAAAATCAGAATTTTAAAAGAAGAAACGGCCGCTGCGTGTGCATGTGCACTTCTTACGTGCACTTCTCCTGATGTGGTCAAAGCAACTTCGGCAAATAACACTCAGTTGAAAAAACCTTACAGGCAGGAGCAAGCAGCCAGAGCACTGGCCCCCCAGGCAGCACCGCCGGGCCGCTGCTGTAACGGGACAACGAGCAAAGCCTGCACCCACAGCGTCCCAGCCGTGCCGAGGCCACACCAGCGGAGACCCCGCGGCTCGAGGCAGTGACGAGGCGACGTTCGTCCCTCAGCCCGTTGATGCCGGGAGCCAGAGCAGTGATCTGCCAGGGACTCAGCTACAGGACAAACTTCTGAGGCTTCTGCTGCAGCAACACGAACCTTTATAATTCACACGAGCAGCACTCACGCTCCCATACGTTCATTTTCGGGTAAGCAGCGGCCGGGGGTTCAGCCTGTCCCACGCAGAGGCTGGCACCAAGCGCACCTGCGAGACCTCGCAGACAAAGCCGAGACGGGGACACCGGGCGAGAGACCCCCGTGTCCTCGACGCCTGGCACACTCCAAGCATACAAACGCAAGAGACCTGAGGACAAACCCTGTGGCTGCAGGTCCTCCCACGCTCCCTGTGTTCTGAACCACACCCCGGCCCGAGGAACCTTATCACTGGCCTTTTCCAGCCCCAGGACAGCCCCGGGATGCTCTGGAGGGATGAGCTGCAGGTATTTCTCTGAACATCACCATGTCGAGCTACAAATTATGCCCAAACGATAACTGAAATCTACTGTAAGACGATTGCACTTGCTATGCGAGCTATGCGAGGTCCGATTTCCTGCCCGTTCATCCCACCAGGCAGCAGACGTGGATCTCGGGACTGCCAGCAGCCTTTACCTGTTCTATTGATCCCCCCGGATTATGCCAACAACAGTAACGCGGATTTTCCTGGCAAGGAAATCAATATGACTTTAGATTAAAGTTCCCACAAAATGTTTAATAAATTATATAGTAATGATTTATTGTCTATTAATTATGAATTAATAAGCATAACATTTTTTGGCACTTGGTTTAGCACACTACACCTCAGCGTCTGGACTCCAAGTTTGAAACAGCTCTCAATGGCTTAACTGAGAAACCCTTTAGAAATACACTTCACTCTGTGTTTGGTATAAACACATCTACGTTTCCACGACACATGGATTACTCACAGCATCTTAATGTCCCTCAGCACACTGTGGTCTCAAGAGGGAATTCCAAAGGTCGCCAAGGAAAGCAGAGATGAATTTAGTAATTTGTACAAAGATGACAGGTCAATGGATTAACCCTTAAAATTCCTAGATTAACTACAGTGCTGAGCAGTTAATATCAATTTGCATAGGCACACGTTTAAAATGCCAGACGGAATGAGGACGTTGTTGGAGTGTGAGGTTCCTACAGGAGCACAGGCTAACGCTGCGGCTGGCTCTGAGCATCACCTCCTTTGGCCGTGTTTGTCCCTGTCCTGCCACTGCCAGCGGTGCACAGCCTCGGTCAAGGCACTCTGCCCCCTGCCAGCTCCGGAAAAATGGCACAGCTGAGAAACACCATTTATAAACCAGCTTGTGAAGTGATCGTGTGCCTTACACACAATCAAACCATTGGACCTTGGCTGGAATGACTCCTGCCAGAGGTGGCCTGGCACTCTGCCCCTCCAGATTATGCTTTGGGAACTGATCCGTCCCCTGGGAGCCTCGACAGATTCACTTCTGCCTGTTCCGGTGTTCAGATGCTGTCATAGACACACAACCATTTCCTACATCTTTTGGATCTTCTGGCGTAACGGCTTATGAACTGCACTAAATGCAGAAGACTGCAACACAAACTTAACACGACTGTAACCATGCACACCTAAGTTACACGTGGAACTTTCCAGATCAACTTTAACGATCTTTCATTAATGTTGCAGAGTAGCTGGGTGAAGTTGTGGCTAATGGGGTACTCCTCAGAAAGCTGCATGCACTCTACGTTCAACAACACGCACTGACACTGGTAAAGTGTCCATGAGGTGACAAGCACCGTGTCAGGACCAAGAACCACCAGCACCCTTACCAGCTGTTGTGCAGTTCACTCTGTGCATCACGTATGGTTACTGACACTATTTTGTTACAAGTGGATTGCTTTGAAACTCAGATATCAATGCAGGAATCTTACTCTAAGCAAGCCTTCTCTGCAGTTTCAGTCCTGCAGACTGCTGGGCAGTTGGTGAGTTCAGAAAAACTGACAGCACCCTTCATCAGTGCTGGGTGTAGGAGATGGCTCTGCTGCAGCACGATTGATCGAGGTGTTCTCGGGCAGGAGCATCCTCAACAATCCTGCTGCACCACTAGCGAATGAAAACCAAACAGGCATATTTCAAACCCATGCCATCTATAAACATTGATGACAATGATGGTAACCGCAGAGCAGCAGAGCGGGATTTAGTCCTTCACACACGCAGTATGAAGATGCATATTCTGAACCAGCGACTTGGATTTAATTTCAGTTATGCCTTCAGTTTGTTGGTTAAATGATTGCCATGTACAGAGGGTTCCAAGAAGGAAGTTATTAGCTACACACACAGTGCTGCAATGTCAAACTCCCGTTTTTCAAAAGATGAAGGACTAATCATCACGCAAGGAAGGAGAACTGCACCGCACTGCTACGAGGGACAGCCAGCCTCTGACACACAGGACACCTCCTTCCCGCTGCTTGATTTACCAAACAAAAGCTTTTGGTTTAGAAGATACATGTCTATCCTCAAGGACGCCAGAAAGACACTACAGTATCTCTGAGAACTGAAGTGGGAAAACCATCAGATTAAACTGATTTGCAACCTGGATATTATTTCTGACCCCACGTTACCTGGAGCTGAGCTGCAGCAGTAAAGTCAAGGTAATCTCAGCTCACGATGAAAAAGGTTTCCTGCATCCTTTCTGGCTTCATACAAACCTCCCAGTCACCCTTCCACACTGAGGGGCTACTGTCACAAAGGTTTGCCCACGTGTCTGCTGGTATGTTTAAACTGTGCAGTTCTATCACAAACGTTTAGGAAATGTCTCTCTTTCCCCCCCAGAGCAGGAATATAACCGAGCACTTACTCGCTTGCAGCAAACGACTGAGACTCCCTGTGAGCTATGAACACACGGCAGAAGTCACAAACGCGCCCGAAACGTGGTGTCCTGTGCCGCAGCCCGAGGCGCTTTCAAACAAGGCATCTGCACGTCTGCCAAGGGAAGAGCCCCCCGCGTGCACTGTCAGGGCTCCAGGTCTCACCGCGGACAGGTGCCCACGCTCTCTCCTTTCTGCACACAGGACCGAGAGCAGGCAGCACGGACCCTGCGGTCCCCCGGCACCTGCAGCCGACAGTCACGTCACACACAACTGCCGAGGAGCACCGCAGCGTGCCAGCCGGGTGTGCCGTGCTGCTGCAGCAGAGCCAGAAAAGGGATTTAGTTACCTGTCCGATGTTCCTGTCGGAAGCATTCTTAGCCAGGTCTGATGTCAAGATTACGATTAGTTTGTTAAGTCACTTTTAGCTTTTCCACAGGAAAAAATATTTGAGAAATAAAACTTGTTAGGGTCTGCAACAGAAGAAAAATGGAAGTCCTACCTCTACTACTGCTTTGGCATCCAGTCTAAAGTTGAAATCTCCAAACACAAAATACGAAACTTTCTCAAACCGCTGATCTATAATTCTGGAAAAAAACAAAACAAAACAAACCTGTCAATCAGCTTTACGTATATGCGAGGATGCACAAATACAAATTATCTTCCAAGCACAACCTCAGAAATAATTATTGGAACGATCAAAACCACCAGTTTATTCTGGAACAACTTATTAACCATGTTTTTGGGTTGATTTTCTCTGCTTAGGCAATTTTATCTCCAAACCCAGTAAAATAATGCATTTTCTTCCCCCTGTCTGGCTGCAAGAGCAATCTGGAGGACAGCAAGTTGGCAGCAGTTGGTACGAACAGCGCAGGACCAGCACCGGGGCACCACGGAAATCCTGAGGGCATCACGGAGGCACTCCAGACCTTGTAAGGTTAAGTACATGGCTCTGGGCTGGGCAGCTAAGAATCAGGAACCCCAAACCAGTGTCAAGTTCAGAATATGTCTGCCTGGGAGTTTACTTCTCTGTAAGATTGTGACCATAATTTTTACCAGTGCTTGAGAGGAACTCTAGAACTGTATGAGAGGTGAGATGTTAGGGAATCATTGATCATCACAGCGGACAGAGGCAGATCGACGAGGCTTTCCCTGGCTCAGCTACAGCTCTCAGAGACAGTGCTCTTCTTTGTCCAAAGCAGATGGCTACTGAGGTTGCAGCTAACACCTAAAAGGGGATCCTTCCAGATGTGGAGCAAAGACTGACTTTCTCCTCAAGCCTTTGCTCAGTACTGAACAGCGAGAGAAGGCATTACTGCTCATCTTCCAAACCTTGCAGTATTAAAATTTGTTATTATGTTATCAGCTTATCTGTTAATAACAACAACTGTCTGGTACCCTGAACAACGTGCAATTTTACATGAGATCTCGGCATTTGTCAGCCCACTGACCCACACTTGATCTCAAGACAGGAAGCAGTACAATCACTGTCCTGTCGGAGGCTGAGGAAGGTGGGAATACCCGAAACTCAACTGCTGCAGCTACGGAGAACGTACAGACGAAACGCACACAACGGCACATGAGATGTACAGTATACGTGAAACCAGGAACAAAAGCGAGGCCACACGCTGTGTACATTCTGGGGATATATAAACACGTCATGAGGATGGCAGAAACCCCAGCAGATCCCGAGGCAGGACCCGCACAGACGGGTGAGGGATCACAAAGCAACGCGCAGCGAGCAGGGTGCCTGGGCGGTGCTGCCCAGCAGGCAGGTGCTCGGAAGTTCTAACACAGTACATCCACTTACACCTCTCAAAGCTATAACGAAAGATACAACACTGGATTTACAGCAAGATACTCTTCTTGTCTCAAAAAATCTCACATTTTTAGCCAACAGCAATCTATTACGTAAGGAATATTATCCCACTGAAAAATGGATGCACACTGGACCTCAGGCAGTGATCATCTGAAGCAAGATCTCTTGCAGAGACTTATCTTTTTCTGGTATGAAAATCTCCAAATCCTCCATTCAGCTGACAAATTATTGCAGGTACTGCTAATAAATACTGCCTACTGTCAGCTCCCAGCAAGCACTGAGAAAAACCTGCCACTCTTGACCCGTACATAACATTAGTTTGATTAGTGCCCTCGCGGCACATTAAAGGAAAATGAGAACTTAAAAGTGAAACCATGCACATTCCCACAATTTGCTAACACTATCATTGCAAAATCTGATACGCAGCTTATACGTAGGAAAAACTGATTTTGCTTTGCCAACTTTCCTGATTCATATCCTAGTTTTGGCTTTGCTCATTGCCATCTACTGCTGACAAAGAAATGACAGATATCGCAGGAATGACATCAAGGTCTGGAGAGGGGCTCTTAAAACAAATTGGTATTACGAGAGCGATGCCTGTGATTGTATTATGCAAAGATGGATTTTCCAAATAAACAGACTACTCCCAAAATAGCCAGTTAAAATATCTCCTGATGAACAAAACAGTTGATTCGTTTGCTTCTGATCAATTAATTAAAATTCAGTCATTTCATAGTCTTGCACATTACCTGATTTAAACATGATTTGCATACAAATCAATGCAGCTTTAAAACTGATAACTTTAACCACTTGCTCCCCTTGTAGTTTGTCTTGTTGGACATTTCAGAAAGAGAGTCTCACCACAGACTGAAGCAAAACAGTCCAAACGTTACTAATCAAGAATGGTGCCTTAAGTGGCTTCTGGCACATCTCCTTTTCACAGGTGGCAATATTTAGGCACACAGTGAAACTGCCAACAGCCTTACGGCAGGGGATACACAGATGTATGCACCTACTCAGTGATCTGCAACACCCAACAACAGAAGATGCTCCAAGTAGCCCAACTTCATACACGTATGTAACCTACTGTCCTTGCCATTGGAACCTATCACTAGTCCAGAGCTCCCAAATCCCAGAATTATTTCAGCAGTTTGGTACTCCGATAGCTCCACTCTGGAATACTCTGTTAGCAAAGGAAACGGCAACAGAGCGCAGCAGCAGTTCCTCCACCAGGAACAACACCGGAAAAACATCCGGCACCACGGGCTCGGGCAGAAACCCGGCACTGCAAAACCCACGAGCCTCGCCAGGACCAAGGACACAGCGCGAAGGTGTTCGGGCCGCAGCAAGAGCCAGACAGAAGTGCTCCATTCCTCCTTTCTGCATTCTAAGCCACAAACACACACAGTTCATCACGTGTACAAGGACATGAGAACTCAGACAGTTCTTTTAGCAAGAACGAGTACTTGCAAATGAACTAGGAAGGTTTCAAAATCTGTGTTACTCTACTTTGTGTCAATACCCATACCCTTCCTTCAGCCACGATCAAATAACCCCTTAAAAACGCTGCCATGCATCAGTCAGTGGGGTGACAAATCTGAATCGTACAAAAAGAAAGCAGCCAACCTATGTCACCAGCACGAAGCGGATGTTTTCAGTGGGAGGACCTAGTGCCACTTCCTTTACCTTGTACTTGCTGACTACCAGATTATCTCGAAGGGCTTCAACAGACTTTAAGACCCTGTTCTTTGTGTAAAACATTTCCAAATAGCTTGTGACAACACAGGGGACTCTGGTAAAAACTTAATGACTGCAGAGAAGCTACAAATATTTTCCCTTCCACAACTCTATATAAGGAGCAAACAAATGATCACCAATGCCTTAACTAGCTGTGCTGCTGCTTGAGACCCACGCAGGGCCATCAAGAGATGACAGGACATCAGGGTGCATCCAGAGCTTGAATGCAAATAAAACAGAAGCCTTTCCAAACAGACCGCAGCCCTTCCTTTCAGGTACAGGAGTCTTCCCTTTGGGAAGGCTGGAAGAACACGTCCCCTCTTCTAACCCTTTGTTCTTGCTCACGAAGGTATCCCCTGTGAGCAAAGAGTTCATCTGCACTTAGAACAGACCAAGGGAGCACCTCTTACTTCTGCACATTTTGGAAATCAAGGTAACAAATTCAAAATGACCGAGTTTATCAATGACGTTCGAAACGTCAAAGCACAGGAACAGAAATGCCACGGATGACTTCCCTTCTACGAGTTCCACAAACACAGAACTTTTAATTGCATACGGAGTCCTTGACAATAGTATGAGATTCTTCACACTTGGAACACATTCCCTGAATTGCTTTGCTAGTTTCTAACTAATTCTAAATTTTTAACTGATGTCTCTATAGTGAGTGTCTTCTCAACTGGTTGAGTTATTCTCTGTTTCTTTTCAAATTTTTTTGTACTTTGAGAGGAGGCAGACCACAAACAGCTTCTGAAATAGAGCTGACCAGCTTTTAGACATGACAGCACAGTAGCAGAAGAAAACACTCAAGCAATTGTAACTGCAGCAAACTTTACAGCCAGAGTTAGTCACATGCTTAAATGCTTTGGTGAGTCAGACCCATGGTTCACACGTTTTCTTAAGGAGTAAACTTCACTGCTAAGGGTGCAAATTAACATTAAATTACTACAGCAATTTCTTTGCTACAAAAGAAATAAGTTTAATTCCTATTTGGGTCCAACAGCAGCAGGTCGCCTCAGGCTGGGTACCAGCACCCGCTTTCCAGCCCCAGGAGGGGTCTGTGTCTGCGCTGGCGATGCACTTGCTCTGCTGTGTCGGTGACACTCCAGCAACACGACCTCCAGCCATCAGCGTAGTCCCCGGACACATCTTCCCAAACACCTGTGACAAAAGCTGTCCGTCATCCTGGGTGCAGCAGGAGAACGATGAGAAGCCTCCGAACCCCTCTGAGCGGTGATGCTGACCAGCTCCAGCCCATACCAGACTGGCCGGCCTGTGATGAACGCATCGCCAGCCCAGGGACTGCCGGACCCGCGCGGCAGCAAAGCTGCACAGTGGTCACACCAATGCCACGGGAGAAGCAAACGTTCAGGGTCTGGTCTTGGAGCCTAGAATATGTCAAATTACTTTGACGTAAAGACCGACCTCAGTCTGGACGGCAGTGCCAGCTGAACAGACTGCAGAGGGTAAGATTTTCAAAGCCATGCAAAGAGCTGGATGCCACATTCCGACCAAGAATAAAACCAGTAAGAGGCAGAGGTTCCTCTTCTTCTCGATACTACTAGAAATCTTGGTCTAGTTATTAATTTTAGCCTCCACAGAGAACACCAAAGGTAATCGTTTAGGGTGACCTTAAAATGAACAATTCCGTGTCACTGGAATCATTGAAATCCTTTTGTAATTTAAAGTCCTCATTATAGCAGCTAAAGACACATTATAAAATGCACCCTCTTTTATAACAGCTATATGGTATACTGTACACACATTTCAAAGCACTGACATTCAGCCAGAAAATAACAGGGCAGTCACAGACCTGACGGACTTTCCCTTGCCTTCGTACTTCTCCCCTCCCGTACCGTCGCAAAAACCGAGAAGACAAGGAGGGAGCTCGATATCAGCAATTTGGTCATGGAAGAGAGCAGCTGAGCATGATTCAGTGTGACAAGAGGCACTGTGATTTGGCTAAACCATTTCTCGGGGCACTTTGTAAGGAGGATCAGCAGCATTATTCCTTTAATAGCCATGTCTAATGCAGTAGCCAGCTGGGTTTTGTCCGGGACGAAGGTATCAGCATCAGGTCAGAAGGTAACATTCTGTTTACACGATTATTTCCTAAAGCACTTATCTTCTCCTCGGTGTGAAAGTTGACTTTTCTGTTTGTAAGGAGGCCTAAAGAATTGGGGGAATGGGAAAAATTAGCTACACTGAGCTGGAGCTGAATGGCATTAAGTGGGAGGTCTGAGAACGGCTGCTGCGGCGCCCAGCAGGACACCTTATTAGCCGCGTCACCGCAGTTCATTCAGGCAAGCCACACCAGTGTCACCAGCATTCCCACACAAAGACAAAGTTCTTCACACAGTCTATAAACATGCCTCCCTGGCCAATTCATCCTAACTTGACACCGCTGAAAAGAGGGGCTTGAGGCTTTTTTTTCCACCCCCCCCCTTTTTTTTTTAAACACAACAATAACATAACAAAACAAAACAAAAACCTTGCAGCTCTGCCAAGCAGGCGGAATGGAGGAGAAGGAGGGACACTGTCACTTTTCTTGGGAAGAAACAATCCAAAGGTCAAGCCATATTTTATTCAGTGAGCAAATTTTTATAATAACTGTGTTAAAGCTAAATATTAGCTAAGATGAGCACTTCTGTATTTCCCGCACAACTTCTGGGGTAAGAAGTTATCTTTCCACAATCTGTTTTTGCACATTACCCCTGCAGAGCAACTGAAGGCACTAAAGCTGCTTTTACAGAGAACACGTGAGTGCCTACAAAAACTGTCCCTTCCTAAGCAAAGGAACAGGGAAGTCACAGCTAAGCCAGCTCAGTCTCCGTGCGGCAATCAGTTCTCAGGTGGAACGGCTCATCCCGTTTATTCTGGACCTCAGCACAGCTTTGAACCAAAGGTTCTGTTTTGACCCAAATCTACAAAAGTAACGATGGCCTGTGTCTCCATGGGATGGAGAAACCTGCCCATGCCTCAGCCCATCAGCGAAGCGGCCAGGAAACACCACGGCGACGGAGCCAGCCGGGCCGGCTGCACCCCTGCCCCGTGCCTGGACCCCCGCCCACAGAGGGGTCACCGCGCGGTGCCGGGGGGTCACCGAAAGGCTGCCGGCGCTGCCCGGCATCCCGCAGCCCTACGCATCCCGCAGCCAGACTCCGCGGAAAGCGGGCTTGGACTCTGCAAAGGGCACACTCAACAAAGGTTTTCTTGAGAAGAGAGGATCCTACCCCAAAGGGAATGTTTAGAAGGGGGGGGAGGCAGAAAGTGAGTTGACCATCCCCTGGATGGAGCCAAGAGCTGGTGCAGAGGCAGCAGGTGACCTGCAGATAAGAAGGTCGTACACACTTTCCTCCCCAGAGAGACAACGCCAGAGGTGATAACTCCTGCAGTGACTTCTGGTGGAAAGCCAAGGAACAACGACAGCGAAACCTGCCTTCTGCCACAGCCATGTTAAGGAACCGAAGACCAAGAGAATGGAAACGTGGAGTTCGGGCTTACACAAAACCAGACACAAGACTGCTGTGTGCCCTTTCAGACTTCTGCTGTTCCCATCCTCGTTACTTTTTCCTTGTAAGTTTTAGTCCAAGGGATCAGCTTGCACACCTGCACCTCGAGAACTGGCCACCTCCGGCAGAGGTTCAGAGAAAGCTTTGAAACAGGACCCCCACACCCCTTCGGAGCCTTCCTTCTGCAGAACCCTCAGCACCCAGCTCCCATCAGTCTGCAGCCTCAGATACGCATTTAGAGACAAATTCCAGAAAATACCCCATCAATTCTGAATAGAAGTTACCTGGTAACTAAGTGTGCCTCAAAGGACGTGATGTAAGTGCCTTCATTGGCATGCCTACAGTGTTGGAGCACTGTCATTAAAAGATAAAGTTTATCATATTTTTGTGCCCTGTTCTTTCTGATATAATAGCTAAAACCTATTAATAACACCAAAACATCTCAAAAGGTCAAGCAGCACACAGCAAGATGAAGGGAATTGTCAAGAAGCTTAGGCAATCATCTTAGCGCTTGAGACATTTGCCAGGGCTGTTTAACTAATATGTGATGTTCACTTTTAATTTCAATATAGTGCCATTTGGGCAAAAATGTTGTATTTTTTAATTAATTACAATGTCAGCAGCTATTAAGATTAAAAGAAAGACCACATCAATAATAAATACTTAATCCAAAGAAAGGATTACAAGAAGAGCAATAAAAATCAATTTTTAGAGCTGGAAAATTGTGACTTTTTCCTCACTTGACTGGTATTTTCATTATATTGACAAAACCATGATCTTACCTGACACTGACATTCGCCTAATGAAATAGCAGCCATGTATAATGATGTAAGTACTTGTCAATTTTGCTACAGGAGAATACAAAGCTACGGCACCGGTGTTACGTGACAAAGAAATCTTCTTGCTCTTCATCTGATGTAAGAGGAAACAACAAGAAGAAACCAGGGAAAATGCACATCTTTTTGAGACGCCTTTATCATGGAAGATTAAAATTCTTCCACACAACTTCTGGAACTCCTCAACGCTGGCAGCACTCAGCCATACGCGGGCAGCAGGCAGCTGCCGTCTCTTAGCTGGCGTGAAGACTGAGATGTGGCAGTTCTTGGCTCCTGTCCTGCAGGGCTTGGATGTGGTGGAGTAAAGAAAAATCCTGTGTTCATTTAGCGTTCAAAGTGCAAATAGCAACCCAGAAAGTAACCAGGATAGGTGGCAAGGGGATACTGATCCACCAGCTCACTGAAGCTGGGAAAAGTGTTTTTTGTGACAAATCTAGAGAAATCCAGAACAGAGGCAGCGTATGTCATACACAGCTCATCAAAGAACAGCGGCAGAGCGGTCACGAAATCCTTCCAGGTCTGTATTTCACCAGGCTTGGAACCAACGCCTCTCCCAGCCCGACCTCCCGCGGATGGCTGCCTGGGCAAAGGGGACAGCAGGAGGCGAGGGGACCCTGCCCACGTCACACCACGGTGCGCTGCCAGGGACAGACCCGCGTGCTCTGTCGCTTGCTGAGGGGAACAGCCAGGCTCAGAGGGACTGTGATCGAAAAATAACCACCCCCTCCAGAGAAGGGGAATGCAAATCACAGAAAGGCTTCACTCACAAAGAAGTGAAAAGTGCTTGATGTAGAGAAAAGCTAACTAGCAGCAAATCTTACTTACTGAATCTGGGCATTGATCCCTTTGAAAATCGCACTACAGTGCACCACCGAGCTCAGGGGACACAGGCAAGGGGTGACCGACAGGAGCGTTTGAAGTGCTAAGGAGAAGGGAAAATCCTCTCCCCCCAAAAGAGCACACTGACCGAAAACCTAGAGCTGTCAGCATCAGCTTTGGACACAGACAGTTCTGGTGGACAGAGACAGCAGGACCATTCTCTTTGTTGGAGTGAAAAACTGAATCTTAGCTGCATCCTAAACCTGCACCGATGGAAGAAAGACAACGCAGCCTCCACCAAAGGTGCAGCAGCCACGGGTGTTACTGTCGCCCGTGCGGAGCCTCGGCCATGTCCCCGTACAGCTCCTCCAGCTCCGGCACAGACTGCCCAGCGGCTGGAAGGGCCGTACCCGGCCCTGGTATTCACCTGCTGGGCAGAACGGGTCTCTCCAGGACACAGAACACAAGACTCGGAGACCGATCCCACCTCCCCATGGGTGCACAAGCGCCGAGAGACGGCTCTTCGCCCCGTGCCCCTGACTCCAAGGGAAGCAGACCGGGGCTCTGCAGCCCTTCCTCCGCTCTGTAACTGTCAGCTCACAGCATCGTCTTACAGGGAGCACTGTAGATAAAATCACAATAGCAATTTATTTTCATTTCTCTGCAAATGAATAAAAATTGGATCAACAGCCCATATAGATTCTTCTTAATTGAATCACAGCGCTCCTGGAAGATGCTATGGCTGCGCGACGGAACATTTCGAGAGGCACAAACCGCAATGAATGCTGATGTGAGCGTCACCTTTAGCTGGACACTAATGACTGCTCTTTATCTAGCTCCAGGCTCTCTGCGGAACAAATTACAGGAAAAAGAGAAATATAACTCAGTAGGAATGTGGTGCACTCTGCACATTCTCATATAAAGGCATTTTTAGAGCAAAACCAAACAGGCAACAAGTTATTTGCAGCCATTTCGTCTTAAGAGGCATCCTCTCTTTCCTTCAGTGGTCTGTATTTAATTCCACCAGCTCTCCTGGGAGCGGTATGCTTTACAGCGCATCCAGCCGAGCCTGTGGTTGCACCACTTGTGTTCCACCGGAAAGACAGGGTGCCCAAGGGAGGCAGCCCCAGGAGAACCTGTCACTGGCAAACAGGCAAAAAGGACTCAAAGCCCCCGTGAGACGAGGTGGAGGCTCTGAGAGCTGCCAAAAGCGTCCCCAGTTCACGGGCAGACTGGCAATTCCTTACGGCACCCGCACCACGGGGCTGAAACAACTGCCAAAGCCCTCCAGGAAACCTCGGCTTTTATTTTCAGCATTTTTTCTGAAAGAGCCGCAGTTCCATGCGCGACAGGCAGACAAAGGCAGGGGTGACTCGGTGTACCCAGGCTATTTTCTGTGAAGTGACACCTTTCTGTGTGACACCTGCCTGTTCTTAAAGTTCTGCATTTCGGATTTGTGCTTCCCAACCTGCTGTTGTTTCCACAGATTCCCTTTGACCATGAGAGAAAAAACAGATCTTTAATTTGAATACTAAATGCTGCAAACTTATTAATAACCCATTCAGTTACTAATTAATGTCAAAAAGGGGGAAAACAAAAGAGCCCCAGATGCTGAAAATAACAGAATAAGGGCAAAATTACTGAAAATCATCATTCACTTATCACGGAAACACATTTATTGTGTCCTTAAAATTATAATCGCTTATATTTTCCATCAGAATGTGTACAAATTATTTTTCTGCTAAAAATATCAAATAAGTTTGTGCAAACAAGGAGGACACACAAGTTGAATTTTTGACAACTGCATCAAACACACAAACACTGAAGGCAGCAGAAAAACAAGAAGCCAGAAAAAGTGTCTGTGACTGTATGTGACAGGTTGAAAGTAACGAGACAATTTTGCTGGATTTACTCTTTAAAGAGCATATTATACAAACAGGCCAGTTTTGAGAGCACTTAACCTTAGTTTAAGGGGGGGGTGACTGAATGTTAATGAGACGAGCCTCGGGGTGTTTAATGAAAAGCTGTCTCTCTGAATGCCATCTAGGGTTTTAAACCTTTGTTCGGAGAGGGTGGATGGAGGTTTATTTGCCCTGGGAATGCATTCTATCTGCACACACGGAAATTTCACTAAACGTTTGAAGGCACACAATTTCAGAGAGTTTTCACTTGATGTTAAAATCACTGTTGCAAAAAATAAATAAAATTAAAAAAAAAAAAATCCCCCCTCCCAAGTGAGCTACTCCTAGGATCGTCTCAAATGACCCAGATCTTTAGAGTGAAGTTTTCCTTTGCCTGGAAACTAAGTGGCTTTTCTTTTGCTCATTCAGCTGCTAGTTCTGGGAAAAGCCCAAAGAGAAACATTTAGATTGGAGGGGTCTTTGAGAAGATGTGACAGTTGACTGATGAGCATCCATAAAATGACAAAGAATAGTTGTGTGGAGCCGGTGCATCACATCGCCTCTCCCTGGGAAACTAATTGCTCTGAATTGTTAATAGTAACATTATTTTTCTGGCAATCATTTCTTTTGAATACCCAAAATGAGCATGAAACAGCTCCTTTGACCGGACATAAAAGTTAAATGTCCCAATGTTGATCAAATTAACTTCAGCTATGTGACAATGGACTATATTTGTGAGAAAATAATGAAGGGCACAAAGGGGAGCTTTATGCCAAGATTTCACAGTTGTAATGTAAAAATGTTTCTGTTGAACTAGGCCAGGGAACATTTCAATAGGAAAACAGAAGAGCACTGTCACTTTCTTTAAAATAAAACACATTCATTTCACGGATCTAAATGCTCCTGATAATTTCAGGGAGTTTAAACGGCTGGCACACCAGGAACCACAGCATCGGGCGAGCATCCCACGTCCTGGTCCTTCACAAACTCTAACACCCCTAAACGGCCCCGTCCCACAGCTTCTCCCCGTTCCCGAGCCAGGCGACTAATCCCGGCCGACACGGCTCCCCAGCAAGGGTCTACAGGACATGACTGATGTGCCGATATGATTAATTAATACGAGATACGCACAAGCATTATTTACAGCAGATGTACGAAAGACTAAACTAAAATGCAAACTACATTTCCTTTCTTACTCTTGTGTATAGCTTAAACCCTCCAACTTTAGAAAATACAAAAACGCAAGTATTATGCAATTAGGAATTACCCAAAATGGGCCTGGAAGAATTTTTTGTGCCTCACAAAATATAAAGCAGGTGTTCTTATTCCCATCCATAAAGCAAATTCAGTTTTGACTGTATGTGTGTCCATCTGGAACAACGTCATTGACTTCGGGGAATTTAGTTTGTGTTTACACTAGTGCTGACAAAGACTCATTACACATGCACTGTATATGTATTTGTAAATATACAAGCAAATATTTGCTCAACACCAGTGTAATTCCAACTCTCTCAGTCTTTACAGAGCCTACCTACCTAACACCACCTTTTCTTCCCACTTGCTAAATGGCAAACGCTAAAAACGATCTGGCACAGCACGCACCAGCTAGCTGTCTTTAAAAGCATTCTTCTCGCTATATAATTCACTTTTAACATTATTAAAGCTAAATCACTTCAGAACACCACTGTAAGATTAAACCTTTCTACTCCCAAAACATGTTGTTATGATCATTAATAGATTCCCTCAGGAGAAAACTTTTAGCGGCAACTTTAAATCATTCACTTGATGCTTTTTCCTTTGTTTTTCCCCCAGCCCGTCCCCTTCTCAGTGATTTAGAGATGCTGCAGCTTCGTGCCTACGTGTTAAAACCTTGTAGTTAGAAGAATTCTGGGGAAACCAGCTTCCCAGATTATTTTAGCAGTTAAACTAATTAATTTGAGCTTCATTTGCAACCTCTTTTCTTTTTTGTATTTCAAACTCCTGAAGGCTGCCCTGAATTGATGCTGACGAAGACGCGGGGTGAACAGCACTGTGCCTGCACCCGCTCCCACAGTGACCTAAATCAACTGTGAGAAGGTGCTTCTGCTGGATTCACTGAAGGTTTAGCTCATTAAACTGTTTTCCTTCTCAGTATTGTTCCCGGGTTTGAACTGCATTGCTGTTAAATGCTCTTTAGCAGTTTAAAGGCTTTAAAGGAAAAGACTTATCAGTCCCCGTTTTTAACAGCACTAAATCTGCATTATTAGTTCATGCAGAGAAGGGGATTTGAAAGCCCAGCTTGAAACCTCTCTCTCCTGTATTTATCTGACACTGCATAGTTCCAGTAGCTCAGCTGGAAATGTAGATCTATGAAGCTTTAAAGAGAGATTAAAGCCAAGAAAAGAGGTACTTTTCCCCCATCCCGCTCTCACTTTCCCTTTTCCTACTGTCTGAGGAGTGAGGGCAGACAATGGCCAAAGATGGTTCCCAAAACCCTCTGAATGGGGACACTGTTGGTGGCAGCATTCATTCAAAGTGAGCTTCAGTGTATTGTCCTCCCCAATCAGCAGATCAGAATAGAGTTTGCTGGTGGCTGCCAAAAGGTTAGCACTGCCGATGAAAGGGGTTTCCCATTATTCACTGCTCCTACAGAACTCCCCCTTTGTGCCCGGCAGCCCATCATTTCACTATGGAGGTCCGGATCTGCGGCTGGCTGCTCTCTCAAAATGAACAATTCATCTGAATGCAAGCTCACAGTGGTAGTGTGCAACCCAAAATCGAAGGGTTTCTTTTCTAAGGACAGGGGAGTCGGGGCAGATTTTGGCAGTGTCACATTTTAATGATATACCGTCGTGACATCTCTGACCCACAGCTGACACTAACACTACAGTCTTATTACCTTACCCTTGCCAGGGCATCGTGGGAGGTCCAGCTCCAAAATTAGCTAATGAAGCACACTGTATGCTGTAAACAAGGGTGCAATAAATAATGCAAAAGGTTTATACGGGTTTGCTAAAGTTCCCTCATGCAAAGCGTAAGAAAAGGAGAGGAGATCAATGGAGCCAAGAAAGAAATGAAATTAAAACAGGCCTTTCCCACACTGCTCCGTGGAACAGAACTCAAAAATCTGTGTCTCAAACTGCACTGAGAGTAATCCTGATCTTACTGTGTCTCTGTCCCCCAGAAAAGGGATTTTATAAACCACTGCATGCTGCCTATTTGCAAACCTTCCAAGTGCCTCCGGTGTTCTCTGATGACCTGAACAGGTTTTACAAGCGGTACAAGAGAAGACATACTGGATTTTTCCTCTTCATCCTTGTATCACCCCAAAAGAGAAAATAAATGCCTATTTTGGAGAAATTCCTGCTTAGCCCTCTGCTGGGGTGCACAGGAAGAGCGCTTCTTCACACACAGCAGCAAAACCAGCCTCTTTGCTAAAATATCTGCTGGTCTTTAAAGATACAACTCACAGAAAGAAATAACACACAAACGCTGTGCTGCTGCTTGAAAAACATCAGCTGCCTCCTGCACTCAGCTAGTACGGAGATTAAAGCATCCCAGGGTTTAACGCTGAGGGGCTGGAGCTGGGGACTTAGGAGGAGAGGCTGAAAGAGCTGGAGTCGTTCCGCTCACAGGAAACACGGCGACGGGAGGATTTTGTTGCTGGCTTTATCTATGTGGCAGTTACAAAAAATCCGGAGCCAGCCTCTCTCAGCAATGATATGGGGCGATGGTCACAAACTGACTGCATATTAGGGAGAAAAAGCTTCACAACAGAGGTAGTCAAATACAATAATGGGTGGAAATCACCATGCTGGGAGCTCTCCAAGCTCAGCTGGACAAGTCTTGAACGAGCTTGGAGGCAGCCCTGCTCTGAGCAGGAGGATGGACAGCAGACTCCCAGAGGTCCTTCCATCCAGGGTTATTCTGCTGTTCTGTAACTGAACACGTACTTGAATGGCAGCTTCACAGGACTCCATGCAGACTAAAAGGAGCTAATCTAACACACTTAAACCTGCTTTCTACTCTACAAGTTCTGGTGACTTCAGAGAGATTCTCCAGGCTCAGTGATTTAGTTCAAGAGAATAAGTGTCATCAACTGGTCCGTAACTGGCACCACCTAGAAAACTCTGATACGAAGTGATTGTTTTCAGTTCACAGAACAAACATCTCTGCATTACAGTGTAGAGCCTTTTGAAACATCTTTTATACGCCGCTGATGAACAGAGAAGATTGAAAAAGGCTAGTAAAGGCTAATACATACCTATCAAGTACATAGCCAAGAGCCTTATGCCGTATTCCTGAGTAAACCGATGGGCTTGTTTCCCAAGCAATTAAATTGGAAGCATCATGGAAAAGATGAATGTTTACCAAGTCAAAGGCACTATGACAAAAAAGGAAAAAAATAAAATGATTGAGGATAAAAGAAAAAAACATTTGTTGCATCAGCAAAACATTCAACATAATAACACTTACTGTATTCTCTCTTATGTTCCCCTAATATTCACTCACACAGGCTGCACAGATTAAGGTTTCATCATCAGGAAACTGTCAAAGACTGTCATCAAATTTGTGACAACCCACCCACAGGCAAGACTGCATCTAGGCTTTGCTTCAAATATGCATACCATGAAAATGGAAAGCTGTTTGTCAGGCACCATTCACAGAAACCAAGCAGTCACCTCTCACTAAAATATTTTTAAAACAAAAGTGAATGTGTAAACAAACTTCAGGTTTATAAAGCTGTAGTTAAACACCTAGTAGAACCAATAAACAAGATAAGAAGCTATTGACAGGAGAATTTCACTGGCATTAAAGGTGAAATCACACCCCTGCGGCCCCCCACCTGCCCCCACGAGCAGAACGCCCGGGATTTTTGCAGCCGGGACCAGCACTGGGACTGTGCCCGCAGGNTGGCAAAATCACACCCCCGCGGCCCCCCACCTGTCCCCACGAGCAGAACGCCCGGGGAACAGCGGCCAGCCCGCAGGCTGCAGCCGGGAGCAGCACTGGGACTGTGCCCGCAGGGCCACAGGCTCACAGGGCCACAGGCTCACAGACACATTTCAGCTGGAAAAGACCCTTGAGATCATCGGTCCCACCGTGAACCCGGCGCNGCCTCCTGCCAGGCAGCGTGGAGAGCGGCGAGGCCTCCCCTCAGCCTCCTTCCTCCACACCAACACCCCCGGGTCCCCCAGCCGCTGCTCCCCAGGCTCGCATGAGGAGCTGGCCTCAGGAAATCAGAAAAGTTTGTAAAATCCCACAGCCCTGCTTCCCGGCCGGGCAGACAGGAGCAGGCGCTCGTCCTCGGCTCCCGCAGCGGCAGGGCCCCGGTAACGGCCTGATGGGGGTAAGGAAGTTCCCTGGCTGTGACTGAACAGATTTATTTAAATTTCTTTTAAACCATGAAGAAACAGAAATTGCATTCCAGGGCAGAGGGCCGTTACAAGGAACAAGGCTGCGTAAGGCGCTTCATTCTCCTCTGGAGGAAAAGCGCTGACAACACCCGGTGCGGCCAACAGCAAGAGACGTCACGGGAGGAACGGAGCAAAGCGATGCTGCCACGGCTCTATGAAGTCCACTCTCGATGCCGTTTTTAGGCAGGATGGTATAGATATCTACGGGTACATCTCAGTACGAGAACGATGAACCATGCTCAATTTCTTCTCCCTTGATCCTCTTCCACAGCCCGGGCAACGAGTCAGTCATTCTGAGTGTTGTATTTGCTTTTGAATTCTCCTCTCCAAGTGCAACGCTTTGCGCTTCCCTGAATTTAATCTTGCAGTCCAGCTTTTCCTAAAATATCGAAACAATCTGGACTGTTGATTCTGACCTCCGATGCACCTGCAGATGTTCCCGGGCTGGTGCCACACCTACATTCTCCACTCCATCCTCCCTCACAAACAGAAAGTACAGATGTACACCGTGTTTCATACCGTCATGCATCCAGGACACCATTGTGCACCTCTTAATGCAATAACACTAAGAGCTATTGGAACAGAAATAAATACCCTCCTCTTATACTAAAAACACCAAGAAAAAAAAAAGGCAAAAAAAAGTACACGTAGTTAGGTTGTTCTCTTTCAATTTTTCTTAAGATGAAATCGCTGAGTGCCCCAAGATTCCTTAATTGTTTGTTCACACTAAAAATAAGCTAATGAATAATTCATGTGAAAAATCTGGACTCACAGAGGAACTCAACTGGGGCAGATCACTGAATCACAGAGGAGGAAAAAGAGGACAGCTCTCTGAAATCTCTGAAGGTCACTTCTGGGGTTTTTGGAAGCCCTCTGCTTTTGGCATGAGGTATGTTCTACATGATGTCTTCCTAGGCAGAGAAATTAACAGGTCCCTTCAAGGACTCACACAGAAGTACTGACAACAAGTCTCCTGGCTGTATTTTATTGAACTATTAGCATATGGCAGATGTCATGGTTATGAAAATGGACAGAACTCTGTCCCCACGCATATGGTTTAAACATTCACCATACCATGAACAGACACCCTGTGCACTGAGACCTGACCAGGTGTGTTTTATAAACCCCTGTATCTTGGACAATACTCCACCTTCACTCTCCAGAAATTGTTCATGGTAACTTGTCCCTCCAACTTCTCATTAAAAACATTTAAGATCTTTGTGGATCATGTGGATGATAATCACAGACTGCTCTAGACACAAAACCACCACCATGGTCACCTCATCCCAGACCAGAAAGAACCATGAGCCTCCTCACCCCTACTTCCCAACATACCCTTAGGAAACATAAACACAGTGTGCTATCTGATTAGAACATCTAGCTACAGACTTCCAAGAACTATCCTTTTTTGACATTAACATCAATAAATAATCAAGCAATCTGTTCCCTGAATAGAGCAATCTATAGATATGAATGCCGCCTTTGACACAGCTGTTAACGAGAACATACGTATCTGCAGATCTCTGCTGGGGAATCACATGCCATGTCATATGGATCCAGAAAAATTAACAAGAACCTACATTATTCCATAGCTGCCTGCCTGATTTCTGGGTCAAAGTCTGTAAAAGGAGAAAATCTGCTGCTTTTCCATTTTTCACAAAGTGCACAACTGCTCGCTTGCTCTAATAAACCTGCTGATGCAAACAGGCAAGAACAGTGTTCAGCACTCAAAAGTCAGCCTGTGCGAACGTTCATCAGACTTCAAAATCAAACTTAGAATTCCAGGATGTGAAATGACCACAGGAGGGAGACAGAAATGTCGAACATTCACATACATGGATGTGACTATAACATCAGTAAGCAGTAAAGGCTAAAAACTACGGCTGAATGGTAAAAAAAGTACGCTCAGATTTGCAGGGGGGACTGGAGCGACCTCCACCATCTGCAGGCTGACTGCGCTCTCCTTGGGTTAAGACAACGAACATCTTCCAGCTGTCTCAAGGACAGTGTTTTGTACCATCAGCTGCTCACCTCAACACGTACTATGACTATTACTACCACTATGGTTATTAAAGATAGTGTTTCCAAGCAGACACAAACAGATACACCTCGTTAGCACTAGCTGCCACTGCTTCTTCCAAAGACAGTGATCTAGCACCTAACACCATCACGATGTCCAGCTTCTGTCTTCATACAGCCGCCTGCTCCCCTCAGCCCTGGCCTCTGTAGGCTCCTGGATCATCCCAGAAGAAAAAGCTGCTTGTTTCTCCTGCAGATTTTCACAGCACGTCTGATGAGGAGCTCTCTGCTCTGACCACAGCCAGGTTACACTGAACTCAGCACATCCCGCTGGCTGTGACGTCTCTGCGGCAGCCTGAGTGCAGAGCTACCTGCTCTGCTCCCCCACCAAACCCCACCAGCAAGCGCAGGGCTGCCAGGGGCTTTATTCTACCCTGAGCAACCTCACAGAGACCAGAACCATGTCTTGCATTTAAAACGGGAACACAACAAATAAGAAGTTCTGTCCCAGGAAAAGTAACACAGTGGGAACTGGTTTTAAAGAGCTGCATTCCTTAAAGGGAGGGTCCCTCCGCTGACTACACTGGAACTGGACTGGGCTTAAATGTCTGGCTTAGAGAGTTCACAGAGAACAACCTCCCTCCTCAGAAATCCCAAAGGAGAGGGCTGCACACGCCCAGGCACAGGGATCTGCCCCAGGCCAGACGCTGCAGAGCCCTGGTGAGATGGGGAGCAGTGGCGCAGGGACGCCTTTAGCTCTGCACTGGGACTCCCGTGGCCTCGGTCACAGACACCAAACTGTTTTGAGAGGTTGCTTATGACCTGAATTATCCCACGCTAACTGCATATGCATGTGAATATTAACATCCCAGGTTGTCATCCCCCATTACAACCTGCTGAGCTTTGTGTGCTCAATAAACCATCAAGCAAAGCAACTGTTCTGGAACCACTCTGTTCCATGAACAGACCGATCTATAGACACGAATGCCTTCTTCGAAACAGCTGTTAACAAAAACATACATAATACACACATAATCAGAAATAACTTAAAGATGCAACGTACCAATCAGTAATACACCATCTCGTTCGAATGAAACCTTTCCTGGACCACTTGCACTGAAAAACAAGCAAATAAGAATCAGTCACCTTCAGTGAGGGATTACTCTGATGTGAAATACACTTTGCATACAGAGAAAAAACAAAACAAAGTTCATCCACAGGCTGTAACTGACAAGCACTACACACCAACTGAGGTACCTTGAAAACACACATCGTGCCTCTTACAAATCCTGGAATTATTTATATTTTTGGTCCTGCAGCAGTTATGAACTTACCTGTAAAATTAATATAAGCCCTGGTAGTTGTTTATAGATGAAAAATAACCAATTAGGAAAGCTTTGCACCTGTATTTATGCTTAGCCTAAACCAGCAAATTCTTACTGCCTACGCACAAACGTCTTGGCTTCTTTGTAATTTTACCTGAACTGTGAGATGTCATCAGAGATTTACACCAAATTAAAATGAATGAGATCTGCTAGAAAGCTATTTCTCCTGCTGAGCCAACCCGCCCAATATTTCTGTAAAAGTTAAGGGGAATTTAAATAACGGTAAAACATTACATTTATCAAAACCGCAACATCCGCGAGAAAGCCACAAATCAGCTCATGCCAACGCATGGCACTTCTGATATGGCAAAAGGATTTTTTCAGCACTGCTCCTCGGCCGCTGCCATAAATTACAGCCTCCCACGAAAAGACAGGATTCTGCATCCTATTTATTCACTGCTAACAATGAACATGGGGCTAGGCTAATGCTCTCCGCTACAAAGATTGCACCAGACAGGCCTAAATAATGACGCCAATGATTTCGTAGGAAAAGACGGCAACTCTTCACCTATAACGAACTGCCAGCCACCGCAGAGCATCCTCCTGCTCAAGGGTATCGCTCTCCTAAGGCACTGCCGGAGGTGTTTATCCACCTCACGGTGAACACTCCTCAGGAAATCGGGAAGTCCCAAATACTGCTGAGATAGTGCACTGCCTCGCAAAATCTGACTGGGCTGTTTTCTCATCACCCCTCGGATAACACCGACCTGTCCCCCCCTCCCCTTTCCCGCACAGACTGGAACCACAGCCAGAGATGGATCACCACTCTGCCGGGGCCCTTTTCCCACCGGGGCTCTCCTTGCATTCAAAATATGCCCATAAAGATTTTTAAATGTTTGTTTTACTGAGTAAATAACACCTTATTCTTGAAAGCTTGAATGGGAAAACTATGTACTGATCTCCTCCACCCGAACCCCGGGAAATGGGTGAAGCTAGCTTGGGTGACAGCTCGTTTCACTGACTGCACTCAGCTGCACAGCCTGCAATTCTCTGGAAGAAGTGTCACCAGACCAAGAGAACTACAGAACTGAAAAGCAAAACCAAGAAGAACTAAGAAGAAGAGAACAGAACACTACAGAGCTAAGAAGTAAACAAGTGTCCACAAAATGTATGCACAGTTACGTACTCCAGATTTTGGGAAACCTGGTTTTAGCACCTCTTACTCCAGGTGGCAATTCCAGGATCCCCTTTCTGGAGGCTTGAGGGACCTTCCTGCAGTCTGCTAGAGTCAAATGTCCCTGCCAGAGCCGCAGGAAAAATCACAGCTTGGCTGCCCACCTGAGGGCCCAGCATGCCGGCCCTGCAGAAGCGGGGCTGGAGGCTTTTCCTGATCAGATTTTATCAGCTTCGCATTGCGACAGCAGCGGGCAGCACCAGGCAGAGCTCCTCTCAAAACCGCCGAGTCCGGGAACAGTGACCAACAGCAGAGTCCTTCATGCGGTGAATCAAAATTAACGTTTTGATACCGTGGACACACAACAAACAGCTTTCCTCTGTTCTCATGTCTATTCGCAGTTGGCTTTCAGTAGCTTACAGGACATACGTAAGAAGGAATAAAATAAGTTAACAAATGTTTAGCCAAATGTAAAGGCTTCCTACAGGCAAAAGGAGAAGCCCCCCTCAACCCAGAAGGACACACAGAACAAATGGACCGACCCCCGCAGATCAGTCTGGTGTCTCCCGGCGCCTCCACTTCTGCACCTACAGACAGGAGGGGCAAGTGTTTTCGAGATATTTNACTCCCGGCGGCCGACTGCTCCACTTGGGGGGCAAGTGTTTTCGAGATATTTACTAATTAACATCAGTTGTTCGTTTATGCTTAGAGGTGCTTAAATCTTTGAAGAATTTGGGCTTTCGAAAGCAGGTAAATCTGCCTAGGTCTAACGAGGTCCTGTTCAGGGGGAAGCCCAACAGCTCAGGGCTCTGCCGGCAGCTGATGGATACATCCAGAGGGGACCTGATGTCCCCCAGTCCTTATTACTCTGGTCTTAGGAGATCCCAACTTTTGATTTTTCTTAAACTGCAGCTCTACTGGGAAGAACTCTGTGGTGGCTGTGAATAAATATCCACTTTATTATAAGGTTTCTTTGTTGGTTTGTTTTTTTTTCAATACAGAAAATAACCTCTTCTGCAGTTGCAGCAGTCTCTCTGGTCAATCACGGAACAGCTGGCTCGGGGGCTCACACACCAGATCTTCTGAACAGCCCGGCTTTCACGGCTGAACTACAGATCCCATGACCCAATAAGGTCCCTTCTGCTCACAGTTTCTGTGACGATCATGACAGCACAGCTACAAGCTGAGATTTGGCACGTCAACCTTCATTCAAAAGCAAAACAAAAGCATTCAAAATTGGCTTTAATTCTAACCTCAACCAAAAAAGGAGAGTGCTGTAATTTCATTCTTAAAAATAACTCTATCGAACTTTTAATTACTGAAGAGCAACACACAGAACTTAAAATCAAATAGTCCAAGCCTACAATGTGGCCCAAGATCATGTCTTCAACCAAGTTGTCACGTTTCATTCGCCATTTTCCTCTCTGGCAACGTAACAGGTACTGCAAAAGATGTAACCCTAAAACAGGGCCAACAAGGTGACGTTGCTGAGATCCATGCCCATACCCAGCTGCGTACCTCCAAGGACAGTGGTGCCACAGCCTACCTGGGCCCCTCTTCTGCTGTTTCCCTTGTGTGAAATCTTTCCCCAGATTCAGTCAGATTTTCCCTCGCCAGAACCAACGCCTGCTGCCCCTCATTCTGCTGCTGCATGGCACCTGAGGCACCTGGCCCCATACCTGTGTAGCCCGAGTTGGCCACCGTGGCCGCAGCATGGTCCCCATCGCCTCCCTCTCCCACGGCACCGACGGGCTCTCTGGCTTCTCCTCCTGCACCCCCTGTCCAGCCCCAGCACCTGTGTCTGTCTGGTGCAGGCATTCCTGACCAAGCCACCGGAGATGTGACGTGGCCTTGGGAGTGCCAAAGAGATGGATGAGTCCCTTGCTGGGACCTGGCACATCCTGGGATGCTGCTGGCCTTCTCTGCTGACAAAGTGCGGTGCTGGCTCACATCCAACTTGCTGTCCAACCACATCGGGTCCTCTTCTGGTTTCTGGACAGTCACCCCCAGCCCGTACTCCTTTGTGAGGCTGCCCCAGCCCTTGGGAGCCTCTCCCTTCTCAAACAACAAGAAGCCTTGCAGAGACATGAGCCAGATCCCCTTTCCCTCGGACGTGTCCTGCCTGCTGCCAGGGCTCACGCAACTGAGGTTAGCTGGAGGTTTTGTGCAACCAAAGTGCAGGAGACCAAGGGCCCTGCTGTCCACCACCGTTCACCTCTCCAGCAGGCCAGCACTCCGATCCTGCCCCACCGGCCTCGCCAGCACAGCAGCCCCAGGACAAAGCCCGCCCGACCCTGGGCTCCGCTGCCGTACTCCGTTTCATGCAAGCCTGCACCCATACAGCCAGTCAGAAGGCATTGGCAACACAATCCATGTTTCACAATACGGTAAAATACAGAATTTCCTACAGCAGCTCGGCGTTTTCTCACACACACACACTGCAAATACTGGTTTTAAGGGCAGCAGTATGCGTGAAAGGCTGTTTTCCCCAAAATTTACGTTAGTAAGTGTAGCTGAAATTTTGACACCTCTCTATGAGAAATCCTTAAAAAAAAACAAAATCACAAATTGAAAACTTGTAGCTCCGTTCCACCAGCCTTTTCTCTGTGAATAGAGTCTCTCAGGAGATCGTGCTGACCTTTTAAAACCCCCCAGAAACACCACCTACACAAACAACCCCTGCCACACCGGGCAAAAGGACCTCCAGACAACATTTACATGAAGAGAGAGGTTATAGAGGGCTAATGTCAAAAAGCACTGCGAGCAATAAGTAATGCACACAAACCATGATTGATAATGACTAGCACAGAGCCTTAATTCATCTTTTCTCCATCATTTTACTGAGAGGGACCATATCAAATTAAACAGTGACCCAGCAAGGGTTTATTCAACCATACAAAGCAGGGGCACGAAGGGAAGACATATGAACATGGCAATGACTGCAGCGGAATTGCGGCTTCTTAAAGGAACACCAGGGCTCGGAGGAAGATGGAAATCCTGCGCGTGGAGCAGCTGAATACTGAGCAGCCGGAACAACTGAGGCATCAAGCGATGCTCAGCATTAACCCGCATCACCACGGTGAGAAGTACTCCTTCCCAGAGCCTGGCACAGGAGTTTGTGTTCCACGTGCTCAGCGTTTAACCGGCCAGGAAAAGGGGCAGGCACTGTGACAACCTCCCGTAAAAACCATGCAGAAGGTAGCTCCTGCCCCAAAACGACTTCCTTTTTTTTCCTTAGATCACTTTACAGTATTAAAGAATTTATACTCTTGTGTTTTTAGGAGTTTGTCTACACACTGTACCTTCCTCATTTCCCTGTATTTCAGAATAACAGGCAGTACAGGGGAAACTCAAGCCCAATTCAGCCTTTGAACACTATCAAACACTGTGACAGTCAGATTGGTACTGCTGAAGATTTTTAAAAGTCATTACATAAATTTAAAAGTCTGCAAATGAACATACCTACGGCATTCATCAAAAAAAAATGTGTATGAGGGCTTAAGAATATGCAGTCAATCTATCCAAAGTTCATCACGTGGTGTAATGGTTTAATTGATCATTTCATTTTTCCCATAATGCTTTCATTACACAGCACAAAGAATACAGTAAGACTGTATCTATTGGCAGACCACATCTGTGCACAATGTAAGCAAATTTAAGAAATCTGTGATAAAAGCTACACTTGCTCCATTTGCTGTTACACACGAACTGCGGGACAGGCGGATCATCGCTGCTGCCAGCCTCCTCCTCCACACACCACCAGCGAAGCGCCAACCAGCCGCAATACGTCATTTCTTCACTAGAAGTTATTTCAGAAGACAGAAAGACAATGGTGATGCAACTTCTGAAAGAAAGCTCGAGTTCATTTGTAAGGAAGCTGTAAGTCACCAGGTCGGGGCGGCAGGAGGTCTGTGGAGCGATGGGTGCGAGCACACGCGTGGTGGGGCAGAGGTTTCAGGGGTCCCCGTTTCATCAGGACCAAGCGGATAAAGGGGAATGGTCCAGTCTGGGTCACTGGGGCACTGCCAAAACCAGCTGAAAACAACAGTGTGTGTTGGAAAGCACGACACGGACCAACAGCCTGTTCTCGCACTTCACACCCACTGTCAGCGACACAAGGTTTCTTCTGTTTCACACGGCAGCTGCGTTTTCCCTCCTGTATCTCACTAAAGTAGTTATTAAAGGTAGATAATGGCAATAAAAACATTTATGCTATTAGGGCAATAGCAGCACGGTGAGAACACGACACGGCACTGCCAACAGCAACGTTACACGACTTGTCCCAGAAGGACAAAACCAGACCCCGATCTCGCAGCGTATTTGCTGCTATGGACAGGACAAGCCTCACTCGGCACCTGGCCCCATTCTCTTCCCATTCAGATTTTCTTTGGGACTTCCCTATACAGCCAAATTATAATGTTGTTGGAGCATATGCCTTAAAATAGTTACAAAAGCAGGAGCGGCTGTGGGAAAGGTGACGGTTTGGCCCTTCTCCTCTGCCCCAGTAACAGACTGCGGCACACCTCGGCTCCTGCTGGAGCGCGTCACCCAGCCGGGGCGGAAGGAACACGGCACCTACGCTTCTCTGTGATAAAATGACATTTGTTTTATTGTGTAATGCGTATATCCCCCCACCCCAACCTGTACATTACCTTTGGGTACTCCTAACTTGAACACATTTACTTAATTCCTTTAACTGCAATAAATAACGCACTTAGTAATAATTTGTCTATTTAACATTAAGAATGCAAACGTCAGTATGCTTTGGACCTCATACAGCCCAGTAGCTGAACCACTGCTCAACATCTTAACTATAAAGACGTCATCCTTCAGCTCAGATATATACTGCAGCTGAACAACATGCCTGGCTCTTTTTTCGGATCACTGATGTGCTGTAATACTTCCAAATACAGTATTTGGAAAGAAGCAGCTTTTGCAAACAGAAAGAATTTAAAGAACTATAGCTTGGGAAGGAGGAAAGAGAAATGTGCTCATTATTGCAGATCTCAAAGCAACAGTCTTTATTTTGACTCGAGCAGACAGTCACCAGCTGATCCACCATCTGTAAGGCTGCAGAAAAACAGGCAGAGATGAAATAGATCATCTGTACGCGCTCAGAGAGGTATCTACATTTTAAAATAGAAAAAAAATTCCCTACTCCATGTCCCAGAAAGGGGATACCACATCTTTCACCTAACAGTATTAAGTCTCTTCTCAGATCCTCTGTTAATAGGATTCCTTTAGCCAGCAGATGGATTGGGAATACAGGCAGTTTCATCTACTAAAAGACAACATAAATCATCATTGAGAAAGGAGAGACCGCAGTAAGGTTATCACCATACAGCCTTCTCCATGAAAGGTTTGCATTAAAGCATTAGTGAAATTAATTCATCTTTCATAAGAGCTTTGAGCAGTATCTGTGATCTATGATAACAACCAATTTCTCACTATGGGAAAAAAAAATTACTCAGGCCTGATAGACTACACAAATCTGCTTTTTTTTAAACGGCCTAACATTATCTGGAGTGTTGCTCCCAGAGGCATCATTTGAGTCTTATGCCTAGCCAAGAGGACCCATAAATCACCACAGAAAGTTTTGTTAGTTTTATATGCAGTGGGTTGTAATTATTTTGAATTGCATTATGCCTCAATCACTGTAATTACTTTTAGATCATCCTTAAGCAGCAGTAATAAAAAGAAAAGAAATCAGCCTTACACCATTTTTCACAGAAAACATTGCAAATGTGATACGAGAAGTCTGGCTAAAACACACAAGAGCATGTAACTGTGATGTCTGGACAGATAGCTGCTCGTGCATTCTGCTGAGTCAACTCCGATTTTCACAATACTCATTACTGTGTGGCCTTTTAATTACCATTGTTATTACCAACACTTGTCTAGGAAAAAACAGGTGATAACGATTAATTTTAGCTTTAAAATTAGAAATGTGTATATGAGAACTAAGAGTACGTCACTGCTGTTTTTTTGACGTTGCTGTACTCCTGTGTGCAGAAAGACTCTCTGGTCTCCAGCCCCAAATGAAAAACTGCCTGGTGTAAAAATCATCACAATTATTTTTTAACTTTTCAAGTCCCATGAAAAACACGCTCGCTTTTTCTATGCCAGGTGGCACGCCAAACGAGCACGGACAGTGCAGCACTGCAAACACCGGTGCTGCTGTCACCTGCACCACTGCAGTCCCCGAGAGCCCGTACCACGCTTGTTTCCTGCTGCGCGATGCTCTGAAACAAAACGGGCAAACCTCCCAGCCCGTGCACGAGACCTGCTGCAGCACCGTCACCAGGAACTGCACTGTGTGCAGGAGCAGAACTAACCTCCCAGGTGCTGCAGGGATCCCTTCACTTCCTAACTGCACTGGTGGGTCTTATCTTTTCCTGTTTGTTCCTCCTCCCGGTAAGCGGTACCTCTGACCACACCGAACAGGGTGCTCTCCTCAGAACCGCCATCCGAGGTGAGGTGACGAGGGGACACCGTGAAGGCGACAGACCCTCAGGAGGTACTCGGCTGGCTCTGGGTTGCAGACCGCGCAGTCCCACACCGAGCGCCACGCTGCAGGGTGCACTGAGCACGGACACCGCTGCTCCAGACACAGACGCGGGAACAACCGACCCCTGAGCACCCACCAGCCACCAACACAGCCCCTGGTCCTCCCAGCGCGGGGCAGCCGCGGGGCTCGGCCGTGCTGCAAGGACTGGGAAGAGCTGTGGGAGGTGGCAATAAACAAACAAGCTGCAAATTGGCCGGTCTGGTAACGAACCAAGAGCAGGGCAACGGCGATGGAAACCACTCTCGCTGGGTATCAGTGGCCAGCCCAGAGTTTGGCCCATTGCTGTTCCGCGCGATAACGGCACTCGCACGCTGCTGTTAGTGCTCTCAGCATTACAATACAACCATTCAGCAGCACCGCTCATTTCCTACATACCTTGTCAATCACCCATATCACTACAGTTTATTGCCGATGGAGGAGAAAAATAAATATCTGAGTAACCGCTTGAAGTGCCTTCAAAACAATGTAACACCTAACTTCAAAGGAGTATTTAACATGTTTATTCACGGAAGGCAAACGCCAGTGAAATTATGGCAAAGGCATTTTCCCTTCTGGCACAGAGATATAGAATATCCAAACAAATAATTTAGTACCAAACTCAAAAAAATAATATCCTACAGCCCATCAACCCCATCATTATTTATGCAACGCTCTTCCAAGCACACATGCACTGCAGATTTTAAGCCAAGTGTGTATATTTACAAATGTTAAATTAGTTTTTAAAATTTAGCCATTCCTTATATTAAAGTAGTGACATGCGTGCTTGATCCACAAATATTATAGGAATTCAACTAATTTATTTTCTTGGCTTGTAGGAAACACTAACCATTAAAACACCCACGTTTTAGATGTTCCTAAGAAATTTAAAATGAACATTAAAGTAAACATTAGAGAACAGCGGCAAAGATTGCACTTGCAGGTGCGGTGGAAGAACCCCCTCAGCTGTGCTGGTAGCTCTGAGCTTGGCAAGACCTCCACCTTCAACCTCAGACACAAGCACCCCCCAGTTCTTAGCACAACAGCAGAAAACGGGAGGACGAGGGCAGTGTCAGTGGAAAACACCAGTAAGTTTTAAAATCATGTGTATTCTTGCACCAGCAAGGAACCATCTTTCCTCTCACCCTTGCAGTGCCTGCAGCAGCACGCGGCCGTACCGCACAGACACAGGACGGCTGCAGCCGCTGCTGCTGCACACAAACGGAATCCATCCAGCATCACCTCTCGCTCTGCCAGGGAGCAGGTCTCCCTGGAACAGACCCGCAGCTGACACTGTGTGCTATTTCTTTGGTTTCCAACGCACAAACAAGTCTTTTCATCACTGTCTCCATCCTTCACAAGGATTTCCTACTATACAGAGAACTGCATTTGAATTTGCTAAATCCATGCAATGACTTAAAACATATATTACAGGTGACAAGAAACCGACAAACCAACCAACCAGTGAAAAGCCAGACTCGATTCTGACCTTATTTACATTGCTGAGAGTAGCTACTCAAGTAATTAGAGCAAACCAGAATCAAATCTAGTATTGGGAATGCTCCATGGGCTTGTACGTACCTCAGGGAAATAATCCTGCGGAAACTTCTCTTTTTCCAGCATGGGCGTGCTTTCTAAAGTGTCTGAGTAGATTTCTTTCCCGGTAACCTTTTTATACTTCTTAGCTAGGAAGAGATATAAACCAGAATTAACATACACATCTTTAACATTATAAGCAACTCACAACACTCATTCCAAAGCAGTGGCATCTGCGAAACGGGTGGTAGAGTCTTAGCAAAAATCTGCAAGCACCGAGCTGTTCTGGGGGAGAGAACAGCGACCACTAAACCATGCATAAGCATACGTGTTTGGATCAGACATCGTTAAGCCACAGGATTTTGGGTACTGTTATTTTTAGTGTCCAGAGCACTGTGAAGTGCTGGAGCCGGGGTGATGGACCGGGTCTCTGTACAACCTTGCACTCAAGCTTTCTGGCATGTTTCTTCCAGGAGACGACTGTTGGTGGCCTCACTCAGCACCCAGCAATGTGCACTGGGTAATTAACAGGAAAATTCATTAATACAAAACACACTGAACGGAAAAATGTCACTTGTGAGTAGTGACTATCTGTACGTTTTATCTAGCAACTCTTTTTCAGATTTTAAGTCTACCTACCTAACCATCAACCGTGCACATCTGTAACACATCATCAATCACACCTTTTACCCATCAAAGAAGTACCTCATCGTTCATTTAGATAATCTCAGCTTTCTGCCTTCTGCTTTAAATCAACAACAGTGACAACCGTCACCGATTTAGTGTCTGCTCACACTCGAACACTCTGCTGGCCAGCTGTGCCAGTGGGGCTGGTTCCTGTCACTCCAGAACCGACCCAGTCCTGCTGGTGGAACCCCGTTCCTTTTGTGGACCTGATCTGAGGCAGACTTGTTTTTAATTAACAATTGACTCTGCAAAGAAAGGTGGCATCCTCAGGTCACCCACTGAAGTCATTCAAACACTACAATGCTCTGAGACAAAACAAGAAATGTGAAAAAAAGGTTCCTATGTGAACAGGTGGAGTGTTCTCCCTCGGGGACCTGAGAGGAGCAGAGAACACGCGGCACCAAAACCAAATGGTTTACCAAACGGTCTAGAACAGGAAAATCAGAAATTTCTCTCTGTTACGGCCTAAAACAGAAATGGGGACAGTCAATGAAATCCAGAAACAGCAATGCCAGACCTGGTAAAAAGAAGTTCATTTTCTACTTGAAGCATTATTTTTCTGGGCAGCTCGCTGTCCCAGACGGTCACACTTGAGCAAAATACTGAGAGATGGGACAGTCGTAGCTACTCAAGTACCTAGAAGAGATTGCTGATCTCACATCAGAGAAAATGAGACTCTTTCTGTAAATCAAAGTGGGAGACTGAAACTGGCCTAACACCCCGTCAGCAAACCCTCCGTTGGATGGTGGCCCTTTGGAACACACAGCAAGCAAACTTCTGGGCCTCTGACTGCTGTAAAAACAGCCCAACACCTTCTGTGCTGAGGCAAACTACACGCAAGGCTGCAGGAGAAATTGTTCTCCTTTTAAACCTCAAACATATTTTCCTGAAAACTGAAAAAACAGAGTCAATCCTTTTTTCCCCAAGACTGTATCCAGTCACAGCCAGCTATGCAGTGAATTTTGAAGAGACACAGTGATGCTACAGGAATATTGAATTGTATATAAACATCTATTTTTTGCATGCTTTTGAGTAGAACCAGAATTTCATCATGATTTTTGTGCAGAGAATGTTTGTATCCATTTGGATTTTTCCTCTGATTTAAGAGCTTAACACACTGTGAAAATGTCAATAGTCATTGAGAGAAGAGCCAAGTTTTACATTTCCCCTGAAAGATGGGAGCCTTCAGGGCCGTATTTTACAAACACCACACCGGGAGGCTGGTTCTGCTCTGCATTAAGAGAGCAGCGGGTGACTTACAGCACTGACTCGGTGTAGCACCTCTTTCCCTGGGTTTTTATTAAGAGCGTTTTCCTTCCAAGTAATGACTGGGCCAAACATCTTCATGTGCATGGTTCCCACTCCATCTGGCTTTGCTAAGGTCGCTGAGCAAAACGAAGCACTGAACATTTAAAGCATTTATTTCCTGAAACAAGCACCTGCTTATTTCTTTTATATCGATTATTTTCCCCTACGTTTTTTCCTTCCATTTTTTCACTTTTTTTTTTTAATTCTTACATTTTCTTTTAAAAGCCATACAATAGTGAATAAGCTCTCCATGAACAATTAATAAACCCAGAAAGCTCCTTTTTTCCTAAAACAGTTGTCCCTCCACTCTGTCAGATGTCGCTAGAGCATGACACCTCTTGGTGGGTGGGATTCGGAGCGAAATCTCCAGCCCTCCAGCGCTGGGGCGATGAAGCCGTGGGTTCAGGAATCAGGCGTGCAGACACCGTTCACACGTTACCGGTACAGAAAGCCATCGGCACGGCAAAATGAACACACGGTTACCAACAGGCTGTTCAACCCAGAGACCAGGGTACCCCCGGGACACCCCGCTTCCCATGCAGCGCCAGTTCCCCAGCATCTCCACCCTGCACAGGGTCAGCACTCAGTGTCTGCACAACTGCTCGAGTGGGGGGGGAAGACGAGGTACGGCCCCTCGTTAGAAGTCCCTCCATCACTGCCGAGCCTGCCAGAAATAACCGCTGCCTGTGGCACCGCAGCTACGGTTCTCCAGCACTGAAATCAGCGGCGAGAGGAGGACCTACGCTGGCTGGATCTGAACTGCTATATATGCAGAACTACCGTCCAGATACTTCAGGGAAGGAAGACCCTGTACCCTCAATTACACAAGCAGAGAGAATCTGTCTCTGCTGAGAACAAAAATAATGAATCTATATAATTAAGACAATTAGCTCACTCCAGAGTTACCACTGTTTCCACAGTGTCTCAGATTAATGGGATGCTAGATGTAGGACTAACGTGATTCAGCTCAGTGAGCTAAATGAAGCTCGGAGGATTTTTGTATTTAATATACAGGCAGTTCTCAACTGAAGTAACATAAATTTTGTATAATCTTTTCTATGCACTGTGCTCAGGAAGCATTCAGTAATTTTCTATGATATTTCTAATATTTAATGTACATAGCCGAGCATTAGTTTAAATTTCTGAGATTTAGCAAGACCTCCAACCTGACGGATCAATGTGGGTTAAAAACCATGACATCCTCCTACTGACCTGCACTGCTCCAAAGTAATTTAAGCCATAAATCTACCTCAGCTGCTTTGCAAAATGACCATCACTGCTGGACATTTAAGGTCTTGGTCCTGTATCTGATCTACACGAAGAACCCCGCGGCTATTCAGGGTTCTTTTGAAATCACTGGGGATCTCTATGGATCCAAGGTCCATCTGCATGATTAATGCATCGCTATTCAACCTGTGGCCAGTCCATTGACTTCTTCCAAGAGGTCTATAAAAGGTAAGAAAAGTAATGTCTGCCATGAATGGGCTTGCATGCGTTATACAGAAGCCTCCATCTGGAAGAAACTACTGGCACCACTGTCAGGAAAGATGACAGAAAAGCTGCCTTGATGTAGAAAGCCGATTGCCAATTAACAACATTTAATTTGTTCGCTTACCTTTAAAATCAAACTGGTAGATGTTTTTCAAAGATTCATGAAGAAAGTAAAAACTTCCTAGAGCCTGTAAAAAAAACAATAAGAAATTATAGAAATATCTACTTTGACTAACTGAAACAAACAAAAAAGTTATCATGCTTTCCAATTAATAAAACAGAAAAAATTAATACTAATAAATAAAATCACTAATTTTTACATATTTCAAGATCTATAAAAATATCCCTTTTTTGCTCTCTGAAGTTTCGTAAGCCTTATAAAGAAGATCCATAACAGCCGACTGAACACGGTAAGGACACAATTCCCAGGTGCACTTTTGGAAACACCAAGTGGACAGTTGCAATCAGTGACACCGACAAGCACCCTTCCAAACACCCAACACGTCCCCGCCGATTTCTGCTTCCCTTTCAGAGCAAAACAAACACTTTGGAGACTGTGGTGCAGAAACAAGGGAAGGGTTGAGAGATGCAAAGGCTTTGGAGAGCCAGGCACAGGTTTTCCACCTCCTTACCGCGCCGTGCAGTGAACAACTGCCTCCGGCCGAGCAGGCGCGACACCCAAAATCTAACAGGAGCATCGGGAAAGTCTGTACACGCTCGCACAGCTTTCGCTGCTCCCAAGTGTCCCGACAGTGACTGTAACGCCTGAACAGCGCAGTGTGTCGGTACCACAGCACGGCCACCGCTGCCAGCCACGCGCGGAGAGCAGCCGCCAGCTTCGGGGCACAGCCTGCGGAGGTGAGCGTGTTCCCACCGTGCTCCGACCCGAGAAGGAACACACACACACACAGCTAGCAGAGAGGCTCCCATGTCTGAACATGTGTTAGGTTTCCTGACACTGGCAGAACCGATGTGTTCCTACGTATAAGCAGAAGCAGAGTTCAATGCCCACAACAACATGTGAAAAACCCGAGTTACTATTGGAAATAAAATACTGTGTGTCCACAGCTTGGAGTTAGATAGGACGTGTAACTGATCTCGTCCAGAGGAACTGTTCTCTTTCATTTTTTCCAAAACAGTGACCTAATCCCACTACGCATGCTGTTACAGTTTTAATGACCAAGCATGTCAACACAGCAGTAATCCCTACGGCATTCACAGCAGCTTATCAGCTCCCATCTCAGCAAAGTGATCTTAAACGTGCATGGGGACCCCCCCCAGACCTCTGGGGTCCCGATCACAGCAAGCCTGAGAGCTCAGCGGAGCTGGCGCTGGCGGCACGGTGCTCCACACACATTGCAGCGGTGTGAAAACAACGGCTGTTCCAATCACAGCGTCTTGTGCGAGGAAAATAGAGAAATTAAGACCTGGAGTGCAAAAGACCATCCAGCCCAGAGGTGGTTCTCAAGCACAGCAGGTGAAATGCCCACGGCCTCACACGGGCAGCAATGGCTGCGGACGCAGAGCCTGCCGAGGCTGGGAGGAACGCAGCACAGTTCACCATATCCCAGGGGCTGGCCAGCCACGGCACAGCTCCCCGCATCCCAGGGGCTGGCCAGCCACGGCACAGCTCCCCGCATCCCAGGGGCTGGCCAGACACGGCACGGCTCCCTGCATCCCAGGGACTGGCCAGCCACGGCACGGCTCCCCGCATCCCAGGGACTGGCCAGACATGGCACGGCTCCCCACATCCCAGGGACCGGCCAGACACGGCACAGCTCCCCGCATCCCAGGGACCGGCCAGACATGGCACAGCTCCC
>VZTO01013894.1:0-34674 GCA_013400615.1 Syrrhaptes paradoxus
CCCCCCCCCCCCATGCGTGCTGGCCCAGGCTGCAGCAGGAGCTCCTCCAGCACCAGCTGCTCCTGCCACATCTCCCGTCCCAACATCCCTTAGGACACCCAGGGTGTCCCGTGGGGCTGGTGGGACCGTCCCTTTTGGAACTGGGCTGCATGTGGCTGGGAGATGGGTGGCCTCTAGTGGATCCAGCATCGCTGAAAATAACCGGTAGTACTGTCACAAGTAGCATACAACCTCTGGGTGTTTGCAGATCTCCTGGGTTCCCAGGGAACATGCAGACTGTCGGTACAACACGGCCTCTGATAAGAGACATCACCTACGAAATAATCCCTCTGGTTGAAAATGGGCCTTTGGCTCTCAGATGCATCTGCGACCTCAGTCCTCACTCACCTGATCATCCCCTCAGCCGGGCGGCAGATCGAATGGTCCCTGAAGCCTTTCCCTTAGGTAAAGGGAACGACACGCTCTCCCCTGCACAACACCCCCAGCGTGCCGGAGCACCCACGTGCACGTCCTGCTCCAGGATGCACCGGGAACACTTCACTGGCCCAAATTCAAAATTCTGGCCCCAGGGGTGGAAATACAGGGGCTGGGCAGCTGCGCTTCCCCGGAGGGATCTTCCACTGCTCCCGCTCAAGCCCACTCCTGCCGCTCCAAAGAGCCGAGCAGAGAGCAGCACCGCGCCAGCGCCGCCGTCTGCGTCCCCACGGGAACTGGTGCAGCCGAAGGCAGGACAAGATCTGGGTTCTCAGCTGCGGCTCTGCTCCCTTCTCTGGGTCGCCGTGGCGGCTCTGGGCAGGGCTGGGCAGCAGTTCTGCCTGCAGACGTTTCACCAGCACCAGCCGATCTCCACCGCTCCCCAGCTGGGCTGCACCGTCCAGCTGCCGGGGAGAGACAAAGCTCCTCTCCCCTCTGTGGCGCGGGCAGCACCCAGCACGGCGGGAGCAGGGGACCTGTGACCGGGCGGGAACAGCAGCTGCTCCTGAAGGGGCTGGGAAGGGCGTTCTGCCTTCATCCACCTTCCTGCAAAGGCAACCGCTAACGAAGACACTTCAGTACAAAATTAGTAACCAGATGGAGCACGCTTATTTTTAACAAAGTGACCTTCATCAAGCTCAGAGCTCTTTTTGCTTAATTTTTCCAAAATGAAAGCCAAGTCAATCATGAAATGCCAGGAGATGATGTTAACTCTTTATTAATAAATTGATTTAGAAAGGCTTAGCGAGACAGGATTAATGGATTTGATGGTCAGGACCGCTGTAATCTTCCAGCCTGACCTGCTGCAGAGCACGGGTCCGGACTTCCAGCAGCCCACCCATGGAGGCAGTCGCAAAAGGGCTTATCCTTAATCCAGGGAGAGGCTTGGGACGGTCCCTACGCTCTGGTCCAACAGTCAGCCTCACTGCGAACACCTCGCTCTGGTTCCAGTTTTGTTACATCTGACATCCCCGTACAGCCCTGGCTGCGGCTGCTGAAGTGCTTTAAATATTCTTTAGATATTGTGTTTCAAAGCATTCATGGCTCTCTTACTCACCCTGCTTTATTTACAGTGTAACAGTAATAATGGGCTTGACTCTGAACTCACTCCCAAAACCAGGTGGAATAAATTAATTCCTGTCATGGTTTCAATTTTACGTTTGTGTAACAGAGGCCAAACCCGTCTCCGCAAAGGTACAAACCCAGCGAATCCACAGGAGAGCACGTCAGCTGCTCCTGCCTGCGATAGCGCGTGGCCACGCTGAGCAGCTCAGTACGAACGGTAAAAGCCAGGGTCAGCCGTGAGGGTGGGTTGTTCTGAGGAACAAATGCAAAGTCCGATTACCGACCAAAGCATGTCATATGTCTGAGCCCAGCTCCGCGCACTGCTTGTCTGATATGTGGTTAGCTAACGACTCTATGATGTCAAGGAGGAGGAGCTGACTTAGGGAGCGGAGATTTGGCAACTTGGAGACCTTCAAGGAAAAGAAAAACAAAACAGAAAAAACAGAAAAAATAAATTAAACCCCTCCCCAGATCCCAGCTGCTGTGTCCCTGTTTCCCCCCTGCCACCCCGGGCGAAACGGGCGGTTTGGGCAAGTCGGAGGCTGGGCACGTTGGGGTGACAGCGCAGCTGCGGAGCTGGGCTGCGGAGAACGGCCCACGGGGCTCCTGCGCTCACAGCCCCGTTTCAGAGCGCTGCACGAGGGCAGGGGATGGAGAGCAGCAGAAACGCTGACCCAGCACCGCCTCGGAGCAAGGAGTGTAATTACTGCCGGTATTGACGACTCTGCTGCTAATGGATGCCAGCTAAGCACTCTCCTAAAAGCACAGCCGGGCACCGGCACAGCCCTGGGCTTTGAAGTCCGCGTGTTTCTGCTGAGAGCGTGACTCAGGACCCGACCCGCTCGCCCCTGGGTGCTCCCCGGGAGAGGCTGTGCTGTGTCTGCGCCGGTTTCGCTGCAGCCCAAGCTGGGCAGGGAGCAGGAGCCAAGAAAAACCTTCACCAGGTCAGATGGATGGAAATCTACAGCAAACGTTAGGCTCTGAGACTGTTCAGAAGCTCAACGGTTCTCAAAGCAGAGCTCTGCACACTCCTTCCTTCCCCGCAGCCCCGCCACAAGGAGCTGAGACCCTCTTTCCAGAGATCTCCAGGCACATGCCCAGCCACGAAGGCAGACGCTGCCTGAACGCCGGCCACTGACCCCCCCACGCTTACTGAGCTCATCCAGGATCGTCACCTCGCTCCCAGAAGCTTGGCTGCGATAAAGAACAAAGATGTCCCGAGCATCTTTTGAAACCCCGGATGGAAACGGTTTTCCAAAAGAGCTCAGGACACGTGCTCGGCGTAATATCCCCAAAATAAGGGTCTGTGAGGACTGGGGGGAGGTCCTGCTCTGGTCGGAGGCGGGGGCTGCGGGGGCACAGAGCAGTGCAAACACCCCCGAACAGCAGCTTCACCGGGGCTTTTGCACAACACCGACACGCAGGAGCCTCGACTCACATTGCCCAAACGAGTGAACCTCTGGGAAGAGCTCTGCAATTAACGTCCTTACTGCAGGGAAACTCCCTAACGGCCTGACTCGAGAGCAGCGTTAATGGAGCTGGAAGAACAGGAGATCCCCACGGCCATACACCCGCCTGCCCGAGCCTTGAGGACCCGGAACAAACCCCCTCAGAGCCCGGCCAGGGAGCGTTCGTGCCCAGCCACACAGAGAGCCGCCCAGCGCTGGGCCAAAAATCACACACTGAAGCCTCTCAGGCCAAAGGAAAACATTGTATAATTCAGATTTCTCGGTGCACATCTGCTTGGCACTCTTCCAGCCACATTTCGATGGAAACCATTCTAAGAGTCAACAGTCTAAATAAAAACATTCGCACATATTCCGGTTAGGGGAGCAGAATCGAGTAACGCCCTTCAGTTCAGATCGTTTTCTGAAATGTCGCAATGGTCCTTTCCCCCCGGAACGTTCTGGTGAGAATCACGCCAACCTGTTTGTCTGCTCTGGCCTCCACGGGGAAGTTCAGACCGTGAGATGTCAGCTCTCAGGAACTGCAACGCATCGACCCCAAACCCCAGCAGATGTCCCAACCCCCAGCAACCCCAGAGCCCGCGGCGGGGACGTTCCCCATCCCCTGCTGAAGCTGGGCCATTCTGGGGGGTTCATCCGGCCGGGAGAAAATACGCGAGCTGAAGGAGGGGCTGTAACCCGAGGAGGGGGATTCCTGGGTGCCGGGTCCCCTCTCAGAGCTTTCCATGCACTGTCCGTTATTTCTGAATGCAAAGTGCATCACGCTCGGAAACGCAGGCATTTAACAAAGAGCCTGGACACCTCCCTCCGTCTCAGCCCCAGATACAGCCAGGACCGAGCGGTGCTTTCCCTCCCCGGGGGCAGCGGTGGGAGGATCGAGAGCTTAAATATACAGAAGAGAGCGAGCAACCTGAATGCTAACCAGGGAATTCTTATCAGTACCTGTAGCATCCAGGAGCCCCAGTTCCGATGACTTAATTTCAGCGCTGCTAATAAGTTGTGCAATGATCTGGTGACACGCTGGGAAACTCTCACGGAGGGATCGTGTCTCACAGGAACAACTAAATGACAACACCGTCATTCTCCCGAGTGAGGACGGGAATATCAGCACATCAGGCTCTTGACCTTCCCTATCGCTAATGCCTCACCTCGCACATCGGAACACAGAAAGCACAGAAGCCCAGCCGGGATAGGGTGATCTGCCTTTTGAGCACAGACAATTTAATATCCATGACAGAGAATACTTGGAGAGAAATATGAACAGCGGACTCGTAACTGCTAGTGAATGAGAGATTTGTGCCCTCAATACATAACTTATCCTGCTACGCACACGAGAACCCGCCGATGGCACAAAGTTAACAGCTGGAACAAGTGGAAACGGAAACAACTCTGGGTAACTTCTGTTTTGGAAGGTCTTCACCTCTCCAGACCAGGCTGTTCTAGTTTTTCGTTTATTTTTAGTATGTTAAGCATGCCTAGCAGCCTGCCAGTGAGTGTCAGCGATACGCAGCCAGCTCTCAGCCGTAAGAACGAAACGGATTCCTCTATTAATGTGTCTTTAACCAATGCAGCGGCAGAGGACAGCAGCTCTCAAAAGCCCCCGAAAAGATGCAACCAACCTTGGTGAACTGGTGAACGATGATGTGCAGGCAGTGCCTCTTCATGTCCAGGGCCTGGGTCTTGTCAGCCGCCTCTAAAATCTAGAGCAAAAGCGATGATGAGACTTTCCTTCTGCCCGGCTCATGTACAGGGCACAAACACCCTTCGGACTCAGAGGAGGGAATTCTTCTGAGCTAGTGAAACATCTCCATTTTTCATTACAAACCCGAATCTTTTCTGAACCATTCGAAAACAAGCCTCGGATTTAAAACGTACAGAGTCCCCAGGAGACAATCAGCAGGAAATGCAGATCTGTTTCAGAGCCAGGTTCCCTGAAGTGCCCTGGCGAGACCGGCAAGAGCCACAGGCAGTTAAGGCTGGAACTGGTTCTGCTCATGTTGCGGAGGGTTTGTCTGCCTACCTAGTAGATGGCACCGTAGGCCTGCTTAGCACCGAGTATTTCTTGTTAGCTTAAACCTCGCTGACAGATCCCGTCAGCATTGCTGATAAAACAAGACTCATGTCACCTGCACATCACCGTCTGCCCTGGTACAAACATCTACTGAAAAAGGGGTTGGAGCTGAGAGCTGAGCACATGGAACATATTAAAAAAATCCTTTAGGAACACTGGTCTGCAGCAGGGCAGCAGGAGCTCAGGAGGAACAGCCTGCTGGCCAGCTGAGCAACCTCTGCTAAAGACTTCATCCTGGGAGCCCTAGTGACACAAAGAGCAGGCAAGGAAACCGAGCCGCTGAGGGCTGCGCTCCTGCACACGCCAACCACGCGGCACCGCTGTCATTAGAAGGGTCGGTGCAGCCTCAGCGGCGTCGGGCTGGAAGCGACTCCGTGAACCTGGCACCGGGGGTACCCACTGGACGAGACCCTTTGGCTCCCCGGTATCAGAGTCAAGCAACTCATTAAAGCTGCTTGGGGACACTTACCTGGAGCACGTTCTCCACGGTGACATTCATTTCCAGATTCTGCTTGCAGTAGGCTTGCAGTCTGTTGTTGGAGAAGCCGTAATAGTACGGGGCAGCAAAGAGGTAACTGTGAACTCATTAAGGAAAAAAAACATAAAGCAAAGGTAACAGCACTGATCGTGAACACAAACCCCTGGCAGGAGTCAAAACGCAGTGGCTGCCAGTGCAGCCCTGACAAACAACCTTCCCAGGCCGTGCAAAAGGGAGGAGAGCTGCTGCACAGGCACTTCAGGGAGAAACTTCAGTCGCTCAGATGGAAGGATACAGGGAGTCCTCGGGAGGCATGTTTACTTCTCCATAATAAATGTACCTAAGCATAGACTCGAACGCTTGCTTGCTGGGAACCATTTCACCTATAGAAATATTCACTTGTCCATCTTCTGGCATGAAAGAACGGAACATGGCTTCAAAGTAACTGGAAAAGGAAATAAAACCGATGGAAGACATTCTGCAGACAGACGGTTTAACCCAGCGTTGGTCCAAGGCTGCTGCTAAGTGCTGCCGCTTCCAAAGAAGCAAATCCAGGCGCCAACATGGGCAAAACCCCTGATAAAATTCTTGTTCCGTATATGTCTGCTTGTGAGAGAACTCCAGATATAATCCTCCTAATTTCCATCAGCACTACCTGAAATTTGTCTCTGTTTCTTGAAAATGAGGACACATGGTGCTTTGATTTTCATTAATTTGCATAAGACCCAGTGGAGAGCTTAGAGCATCATGAATTTCCTTGGTATCTGCAGGCTGCCAATCACGCAGGGCTGTTTTAAGAGCTGTGAAATGCTTCTGGTAAAATACCACAGGAATTAATCCTGAATATTATTACTAGGACTGGAAAAAAAAAATGGTGACAGCAAACAGGAATTTTAGGTGAAGATGTGCGCAGAACATAAAGGTGCAGGTACACAGAACACACAAGTGAAGGACAAACCCACTTCACCCACGTCCTGAGGAGGGAGAATAGCACCCGTCTGCAGAAGGGCGAGCTACCTGCCTCTGCAACAAAGCTCAGGAACAATTCATTCTCTGTTCTGCACCATTTTTTGTTATGCTTATTCATACTCAGTCTTAAATATCAGCAAGCGGGAAAAAGACTGAAGTTTCACGTGACCCAAAATGGATGTTCGCCGTCAGAAGACTCTTCCTGACCTCAGTGGACATGTGTTGCTTTCCACTTCACTGAAACCACCTTATGTTTTACACCCTTTTTCCCTTCCTGTGATTTTACAGATTCTTTGTCTTGCAGTGCAGCTTCTTACACACCCTCTAGAGAATCTCTACAGTTTTAATTTCCTCCTACCTTCCCCTGCTGGGTATCAAATTGAAAAGAAATATTTAATCACTGCTGCTTCAAGGCTTATTACACTCATTGAGCAAAGCTGCATCTGACACCTCACGTGGACACAAAGTTCCTCCCTGCCTTCTGAAAAAGCGAGCTGGCCCGCAGCCTGCACGGCGCGGCATTCACGATGGTTGGTACAGGCTCAGCGGAGAGCCACTCACCTGGAGCGGGCTGCTAGGATCGCTTTATGGGCTGGCCGCGGGTGGCCGTCTAAGAGAAGGATGATATCACAGAATTCCGTCCCAGCTCCTTCTAGGTAAGCCTTCATGTCCTGAATTAAAGATGTTCCTGAAAGTTAACGTAATGAAACAGTTAAAAACACGACAGTTCCGGGTGAGCAGGTACTATCAACATAACACATGGCCAAGGCATCGCTCTAGCCCCTCTTTCCTTCGGGACCCTTGGGGTGAGTTTGAGGCAGGCTCTTCCTCATAATCTTGGAGCAAACTGAGCTTTGTCCTTCCCCACCACAATCCATCACCTACTGCCCATCCCAGAAACAAACCTGGCAGCTCTGCTTTCAGACCACCCACAGCAAACTCCAGCAGCGGCCACACCCAAGGTGTTCTCTATAGATAAAGAAATCTGTCCCCATCCTTTTCATTATTTCAAAACACCAGAAATGGGAATTTTTTTCCCGTAACGAACAAGCTTTCCTAAATCCTCAGTAAAAGCTTCTTGGATCAAACATTTTAATTAACCCTCGAGAATACACAGTAACTGAGAAATAGAGCACACTCAAGTCTGATCCAAATTCACTCATATTTCAAAGTTCATCATTCACTTTTTTGATGTTTGGGTGCTCGCACTGTTCCAGCTCTGGACACAGAAGCTGGCTATGCCATCGCCCTGACAGTGCACCTCTCTTCTCCCTGGGACAAACACCAGCCAAACGCTTTCCATCTGACCTGCCAGGACTGGCTTCCCCATCTTTCTCTCCAGACCCCAATTATTGTCCAGCATTCCAAATCAACACTGGCAACATCTCCGAACTTTGTGACCTTTCATTATTACATCCCTTTTTTTGTGTGTCAGGATGATAAAATCCTGAATAATAAGAACAGTCCCAAATCAGTCCTTGATGAATCCCATCAGAGAATTGTAAATCAAGAGTTCTCTTTCCAGCACAATCACAGAAGGAAAGTGAAAAGCATGACCACTAGTGCAGTTATTTATCTTCTCAAACTCTTCTTTATGTTCTGTTCCTTTATTCCATTAACTTTTCTTTTTCTTTGTTAATTTTTCTACGCTTCTGTCTCTCTCACACACACTCTAAGGTCAGTCTTGCCAGCAGTGGCTCACTCACAAGATCCTCCTCACTGCTACTCGTTGGTTAAAACCCGCGAGCAGCCCAGCTCGTAGCCCACTGCCTTCTAGTCCACTTCAATGGAACGCCCACTGCCTTTCCTTTGAATCATTCTTTATACCCCTCTGTTCCTTCTGCCTCGTCTCTGAACAGAATCAGGATATTTTTTATTGCAAGCACACAACTATATTTAACGTGAGCTTTCACGTCTCTCGATGGGGATGCTGTTCCGATTGACGCTCGGAAGAAGAGCTGGCACTCCCCGTCGTACTCTGGGAAACAGCCTGAGCACAGTTGTACCAGCTGGAGAATCGGTGTCTGCAGTGGTCTGCTTCCTAGGCTGTTTCCTAGACTGAACAAACCATTAGCAACACAAAACCAGCACAAGGGATTACTTTATAAAGCTCAACAGTTACCGATGTCAAGCGGCTGATCGGAATGTGTTCGAACGGGAGGCTGCTGTTTTCTCCGGACAATCTCCACTATGAGGGATGAAGAAAGATGCTCAAACTCCTTCATCATTATTACCTGATTAAAATGTGATTCCTTCACCACAAAGTTCAGGCAATGTTCCTTAAAAAAACCCAACAAACAATATTAATAAGAAAACTTATGGTTTACTGTATGAAGTCATCCTACAGCATCACATAAATGGTGCCACGTTACATGTGTGAACCGCCATCCTCTGCTTACGACCCTCCACGTGGATCCTGCAGCTGGAATTATCAAACAATGATCTCCTTACTGAGCGACCATTTAGGTCCTACTTGGACAGGAAATTCATGACAATTCTAAGCATCTAGAAAAACCTGATTAAGAAAAAATAACAAGGAAAAGGCTAATTGTCTCCCATCCAGCTGCTCTGAAGCTTTCCAAAACAGGAATCTCAGGAGATCCCGAAAACGTCATGGAGCTGGGGGTATCGACTCCGTCACGACTTCCAGCAAATGCCTAAAAGCCCTGGGCCCACTACACAGAGAAGAAGCATCGCCGACACATTTTGTTTTTCAGTAGAGCATTTTTCAGATCAAAGGCATGATAAGAGAATTTAGTTTTTCATCAGACCAGATGAAAGAACGTGTTTTCAGTCCCTGTATAAAAAAAGACAGTGGGACCAGAAATGCATCTTGCTGCGGTGAGAGTGAACTGAGGAAGAGCCACAGTCCCTCTGCCCTTTACACCCTACAGGGCAGATATGCAAAAATATAAAACACTTCTTGAAAAAAACCTACAGAATATTCATGAGCAACTGCAGGACAATCCACCCTGACATAACTCAAGCAACTATAATTATAGGAAAGAACTGAATTTGCAAATGCTTTTGCAAAGCATTAATTACATCGATTTTATTTTTTTAAATTTCTTATCAGTTACTTTGTATGCAAAGTGTGGTTACCTTTAGCTGATCCAGCTGAAGCTTGTTAGCATTTTCACACACAATGAGCACATTCTGCAGATCTACAGATGCTTCAATATACTGAAGGCAGAGCTGTTCCAGTCGAGAGAGCTTGAAGTTTAAGGCCAGTTTGTATACATCCATAATAAGTAACACATCCTGCACATGACCTGAAATTACAAGAGACAAAAACACTGGAGATCTCACAGAACAAAAAGAGAAACTTTTCTCTAAGTATGTCTTGTTACATCAACTTGAGCATTCAGAATGATAGAATGGGCAGCAACTGGAGTACTTTAATGGAGGAAAAAATTCCATTGCTGGTTAGACAAAATCTGAACTGAGACTAAAAAAGCAGTTTCAAAATTGAGGCATGAGAGAGCCACCCCAAAAGATTCTTCGGACAAAGATTTTGTGACAATCTGGATCACAATTTTTTAAAACCCTCAACAGAAAGTGAAGTCTCTACAAACACCAACAAGCTCTGAAGCTAGCAGCCTGATTTTCCAAAGCACTCACCTGCTGACAGCTCTGCTGAAGCCCTTGGTTTTTACGCAGGATTAGCAATCAGCTCCCTGATTTTGACAGGCTCTTACGACAGCTCTCTGCTTGCGTGTGTACAGACCTGAGGCTGGTCTGGAAGAGCAGGCTGCAGTAAGAGAGGGGCAGCGGGGACCCTCGTGGGGCTACTGGGACACCAGCTCAAGGAAAAATCCTCCACAGCCTTTGCTTTCCACACAGGAGATCTCTGGCCATCTGCTGGAAGTACTTTATGTTTGATAGAGAAAAGCCTCCTTGCATGTCATGTGCCTTCCCTGTGTCTAATCAGGAAAATCCCATTCGATCACCATGCCCCTAGCTCATCCTCTGATGGATCCCCACAGTGCTGCCCTCTGAGCTGAGGAATACAACCGGCTGGGACAGGGCTGCTGGAGGATCCCAGCAGACAGGTGAGCACCCAGGAGAAGGTTCGACGGGCTGGGGAGGGGGGCAGCAGGCTGCCTGGGAAGAGCTCAGGTGATAATCCCTTCTTTGGTCTGATCCTGTCCTGCAGCGAGCACGCCGGCGATCACTGAACCGGCTGAGAGCGGGGTCTGGCAATGTCAGGAGACACCAACGAGAAGGTACCTTCGTGTCCTGGTTCGGCTGGGACAGGGTTAACTTTCTCCCCAGCAGCCAGTGTGAGGCTGTTGGGTTTGTGCTGAGGAGAAGCTGATCACACACTGATGGGCAGAGCTGCTGCCAGGACAGTCCAGGACTTTCCAGCTTCTCTGCTGTGCCCGTGTCTGCAGGGGCAGGAGGAGCTGGGAGGGAGNTGCCTTAGAGCAGGACTGATATCTGCAAATGCTCGATTTTGCTCTGTATCAAAATAAATATTTGCTCACCAGTTGCTAGCAATTTTTTAAAATCCTGCTGTCCTACCTTTGCGAGGGTATTTTATTTTATCCGTATAGAGAAACTGCATGAGCACCTCGAAGGGTTGTGCCTCCGCCTCTCGGATGGGCACTTCCAGCAGCGGCTGCAGGCGGCACAACTTGACATTCCCACCGATGCCATCCTTCTGACATGTCGCATGTCCCTCCTCTTCAATATCTTGCTTTGACTTCTAATGAGACAGAAAAAACAAACATAGCAACAAGGCTGTGTCAGGAAACACACATTGCTATCAAACCAGAGGGAAGATCCTTCTCAACTACTGCACACTCCTTAAGACCCAAGATCTTTTTGTCTTCAAGACTCTCTTCATGATAACAAGGAACTCATACTGCTCCACAGCCTGCGACAAACACGGATCAGAACAAATGTGAGCTCCTGGATGAAGCACAAAAGCGGGACCTCAGAAAAAGGGAGGAATAAATCCCGCTGAGCTCACGGTTGTGCCCTCGGCAGGAACAGCATCTCTCCTGGGAGAAGGAAGATGCAGGAGCAGGTTCCACAGACCCTGCCCTGTGAAGTCAGAGCTTGAAGTGCTGCACAGAACTATTTAAGGCATTCTGTTACTTCTAGGTGTCACTTTGACAGCCTTTCTCTACAGCCTTTCCCAGTGAAGACGGAGGGCTGTGGGGTGGCAAAGCAGCTGAGGGGCAATGAGGCATCCACGTGTCGTACCGCAGGCTGAGCGCTACCACTGCCTCACCAACACGAACTGTTTGCTGCTGAAAAGCTGTCAGTAGTAAAAATTAATGAACCATAGGCACCAGACCTTCAACTCTGGAAAACAATCGGGAAATACTAAAGCAAGGGGAACAGAGCCAGCCTCCAAACCCCCCCACCGCCTTCCCTCTGATCTGTCTGATCTCGCAGGGCGTCCCTGACGACACGCAGCTTTTACCCTCCCCAGGGTACGCACGCCTCCCTACGGGTATTCGACAAGATTAAAACTTAGACAGCTACAAGAGCTCCCAAGAACCATTCTGCCAAATCCAGATAACTGGATTAACTTTGGCTCCTCTGTGCTACGCTCCTCGCCTGGCCTGATGCACGCCCAGCAGCCCACGTTAAGGCGAATTATCCTCTTTATTTTACTTGCCCAAGAGCAAGACGTTGCTCCCGTACTACACCTGTCTCAGCAGATATTATTTTTTTTCTGACAACTTCATTTCCAAAACTGGGCAGAATAAGCATTACCTCCCCACAAGATTACTTTTCTACAATTCTCACCTGTTTCAGCCTCTCCCTTGCCTGCATGATTTTCTTTTTCAGCCACTTGCAGCGAGCTGTAACGATTGCGGTGTGCCCTCGGACTCGTTCTTCCTTCTGCCAACGGCAAAGGAGTAACACACATTAAACTTTTATTCCCAAATCACACAGTGGTGGCAGATGGCAGAAGGCACAGAAACCTGGGCTGAACTCCAAGCTACTGTACATTTAGTTTAAGTTAGAACCAAAGGCAACCTTGCATCTGCTCCGCACATCCAGATGAAATCCAACACCTATTTTCCCTAAAGGCTAATGGCAAACTCCATTCGGAAAGAGCCTTTGTTACGTCTGCTGAGTGGAAACTGTTGCGTAGGTTCAGTGTCACAGGCATTGCTTTGTATTGTTGCATTTGATTTTCAGTTTAATTTTCTGTTTTCAAACAACTGTATGTTTTGTTTGCTATTGTTCTTCATAATCTACTTCATCTGTTATCTCACCTCTGCAAAGTGTTTTATAACTTTTTTTTTGCAAAGGTTCAAATTTCTCATTATTTTCTTCAGAAAACATCTTCTTTGAAAAATTTTATAATCACTTGCATTATTAGAGAATCATTCTCCTGTGCTGCTTTTTCTCATTCTATTTTATTTCAGTGATTTAAAAAGGCTCCTGAAATCACAGAATCACAGATACAGAGACACACAGAATCAAACGAGACACGGGTCTGCAAACCACTGACCTGCTCCTTCCAGGGGACAGTTGGGACCTCGGAGTACAGAGGTGGTTACTATCACTTTCATATTGCAGCTATATATAACGATACACGAATTTACTCTGATAAATCACGTCTCAGTGATCCACAGATCTTCTCAGTTTAAAAGTTTCTTCTCCTTTGCAGCTTTTCAAATTTATCTGGATTAGCGGAATTTACTAAACCAGACAGCCATCATTTTCACCAGTGACACTGCCCTTAAATCTTCATTCCCAGGGTTTCTGGCGCAATCATCGGACAATTTGCTTTTTCCCAGCAAACACGCTAGACACGCAGCAAAACCCTCACTGGCACCGTTTCAAGACGTTCTACTCACCTCTCCCAAAACAAACTCCAAGTCACTGAACTGCCTGTTTTCCCACAGCCTCCCGTAATCTTCATGTAGAGTGCACTTAGGGTAACAAGAAAACTGAAAAAAAATAAAACCCCGCAGAAGACAGAATTCATTTCAAAAGGCTACATCCAGAAGCACTGCAGTTACACATCCTATCACTGGATTTTCTCATTCACTTGACCTCCATGTAGTATATAAAGAAGAAAATAACAAGCAAACCCAACACGCGCCTCTGGCGAGGGCAATGACAGCATGGGGTAACCTGGAAGAACTGTTTCTCGTCACAAGTTGAAAATGTCAGGATTTGGTGGCTGGGAGTCTCAGGACTTGTCTGAGGGTCCCAGGCAACAAAAATAAACTTGAGTGTAAGGGGGCTTGGACCCGGGGTGAGCAACGTGACGTTCCCGTAGTTACTGGGGAGGTGGGAGTGCTGCACAACCATTAAATGCAGCACAAACCGCTCCGACTCAGGAACCCTGAACCTGACGGTACACGAAGAGGAACAGCCACATCTCAGTCAAACACCCCGGCAAACACTCTCCGATACACTTCTCAGTTAGCTGTCAGGAGCTCTGTTAGGACTTTAGAAGGCACTGGAGAGCCTGGCGTTACCGAAACGTCTGTCCGGGCAACGTAGCTCAAGAGATTTCAAAGAAATACATTCATCTTTGGCAGCTGAGTGTGAAACGCAAAGGCTTCCCGCAGGAAGGATGCGAAACGAAAGCTCACAGGGAGCCAAACCAGAAACTCTGCCACGTCCAGAGACAGACCAGAAGGACTCGCGCGGTGCGATGTTTGAGCGTGTCTGTCAGTGAATTACCTGGAACCTGTACATCTCTCCACTCCTGATGTTGTTGTCCACTGTGCCGCCAAAGATGTACATAGCATCCGAGATAACAGCTGCAGCGTGGAAGAGTCTCCCGCTGGGTAACTAGGGAAGGAAAAGGACAAAATAGGTGAGGGAAGAAACAAAAGCATCTTTTTTTTTTTTCTCTCCCAAGAAAGAAGGCCTGCAACAGATCAACAGTGAGAGAGGAAAATCAATGCAGTCTGAAGTGACACGGCTGTTTGCACCCTCAGATTGACATTTTTTATATTGTAGGATTGTGTCCCAGTGTATCTAGAACACGCTTTCCAGTGACATTTAAAAACACGTATTCCCTGCACCTTCTCATCCGACGGGTACGGACACAGGGCTCTATGTACCGCGGGAGCTACAAAATACATCACTCACCAAACCCAGACTCAAATAGAGAAAAACAAAACACACTCCTAGAAATGAACAGATGCTGCAACTGTGATCGCTGTACAAACTGAGCTGATCCTGAATGTCGTCGAGAACTCGAAAGGTAAATGATGATCTGTCCCAGCAGGACACTGAACTCCAGGCTTGCAAAGGCAGCTTCCCCCCCACTGAACCCTCTGGGCAACGCACCCCCAGCAATGCCACACTCTGCACCGGAGCCCAGGGCTGGGGCCGTTTACGGAGTCAAGGCTCCTTTCGCCATTGTGCCCGGTCCACAGAAAACAAAGCCACCCCACGCCGCACGAATTCCTGCTACTGAGAGGACCGAGGGACCGCAGCGTCCCATGCGACACACGCTTCAGCTTGGAATTGCAGAATTGGCGTATTTCTGAAGCAGGAAGGAGTAGTCACAGCTGCCGTGACCCTCCTGCACAGGACACACCACAACACTGTCACCATTTCTCTGAGGTTACACAAAAGGTAAACGATCAAATTAGCACATCACTGGGACATCTGACAGAAACTCTTCCGGTGGTGACAGTAACTCCATTCTTTTTTCTAGTTTGATCAGGCTTGTTTTGTTTTCCAGGCAGCAAATCTCATTAAATCTTTGCCTATAAAATAAAAAAACCCCTCTGGTATAAGAAATCTTCTCTTCTCGTACATATTTATAGACACCACTCAAGTAAACTCAGACACGAAACAAGATTATGTTTATCCAGAGAGACATATTTTCCAGGAAACCGTGCTGACTGGCATTTTTCATTACCACCGAATTATCCCTTTCACCACAGCATCACACAACGGCCTCATTTAGCGTCTTACTCACCAGACTTTCCACGACTTGCTCTTTTCTTCAGCCTACAGCTTTTAAGGATACAATCCCCCATGCAGTAACTAGGACCTGGGTTTGTTTTTTTTTTTTCCCCCTCAGATGTACAAACCACAGATCTGGTCACCTTAAAACGCACGTTCGCCTGCGCCAGCTTAACGAGCCATCTCGATCCCTCTGGATAAACAAGGTGCCTTCTGTCCCCGGCATACTTCATGGACACTTTATCAAAGAAATTTAAAGTTGGTGCTAATAAATCCCGCGATGGGGAGATGATGGAATAGTATTGACCGATGAGCACACTCCTGCTGGGCCCCTGTTCGACAGCTCTCCAAAGAGGATGAGATAACTGCCAAATACAATCTGTTTTACATGGTCTCTATTTGTTCTTAGCAGAAATCTCTTTAGTTAAATGAGATGTACTGACTGAAAAAATCAAACATATTATAGGAGTTTAAAAATACACCAACTGGTCCTCCAACCTCATCCCAAAGTAGAAAGCTTACTTACCAAGCCCTATTTCCACACTGCTAGACAGCCTGCTGTCAGCTGTACTACATCCTTACAACTGACTCTCCAACCAAAAACTAAAAAAAAAAGAAAAAAAGAAAAAAAAAAGAAAAACTATTCTGCCAGAGAGCCAATGCAGGCCACCTGGTTTATACTTATTCAGGTCATTTTCCTGGCCTATTTTTTTTTTTTTTTTAAATAAATAACACTTTAGCTTTGTTTTTAATTGAAATAATTCTTAATATTCTCTAGGATTTGCTTTTCAAAAGCAGACATTGTATTTAACAACCACTGGTTTTTAAATTAAAAAAAAAAAAATTAGCATTTTCACAGTTGGTGCCAGAAAGGAAACATGAATCATCCGAATATTTAACCAAGTAACACCATACACGCCAGGCACATCATCCTCAACTCAAACAATCGGTAAGGAGCCTCACCACGATGGTTTTTAATTTGTAATGATTGGTACGGGACTGCTCCAGGAACCAGAGCTTTGCCACTTACCAGCAACTTAAGCAATCAAACAAGTCTACTGTTCAAATACATATATTGTGTTTTCAGAGCCAGTAGGAAGAGAAATGTAAAATATGAAGGGACAGCTCAGCAAAAAGGAAGGCCGTACACAGTTCATCAAAACATTGTGCAGCCCAGGGTTTCATGGTATTTGTTTTCCGGAATCAGAGCAGCAGAATTCACGCCAGCACAAACATTCACACGGTGACGGCAACCCTGCCAAGCGGGGAGATACCGATGCCACCTCCAAGGAGAACAACGCTCTGCCCTCCCCGGACCAAGGCGCTGGCCAGAGAAAAACTTTGGCCCAGTGCAAACCAGGGGAGCTCAGTCCTCAAGAAGAAAATATTCAGGGCAAAAAGGTTAATAGAGCTCAGGAGCATAAACAGCTGGAGAGACAAACAGCTGGAGAGACGTGCTGGGCTCCATGTTCCTCATCCATCAACACCAGACGCCAAGACCCTGCTCTGTCCTGAATTTATTGTTGGGACACTGCTCAAGCTGCCAAATCCAGCTGCTGAATACACTCAACCTATGTAGAGTTTATATGGAACAGATATGAAATAATATCTATTTTGCCAGCCAGGACAGTCAGAAACCCTCCCAGCACGGGACTCTGCGGAGGAAAAGAGCCCAGGAGGGAATTCACAAAAACGGAGACACAGAAGTATGCCCCGCATGCCGAATTCGGCAGCCCAGCCCCGGAGGGTTGGAGTTACGTGGCCTCACTTTAAACACCAGAGAACAGCCGTCGCCCTGCTCACCGCCCACGGTCCTGTGTTTCACAGAACCCACGCTGGCAAAACCAGGTCAGAAACCCTCCCAGCACAGGATCATTCAGGTGGCTTATAACCTATGAGAAGAACTGAATCTGAGCTTCTTTACGCAGATATTTATAAATCTGTTGTCTTCCTCACTACTGAGCAAAGTCTTATCCCCTGTACTGCTGCACACAGTCCAACCTGGTTTGATAAAACCCCAAGAAGGTCAGTTCACGCAAAGGTGGAGATGATGGCAGCCCTTCCCTGGTGTGCCTTGGTGTAAATATTCCAGATAACAAGGTGAGAATTACACCAGGATTACAGTGATAAACAGCCAGGCCGGTGTCAGGGTGTCAGGGATCCAGGACACCTACCCGTGAAGTCCTCCCGGTACAATAACAACTGCTCCCTAAACCCAGCAAGAGCTTGTCTGTGCGAGGGTGGTTTGCAGTAACTGTATTTTCAGCAAGGGTTTCTGCTGGCACAACTCCAGACAATCACGTGCGAATCCAAAGGGCTATCGTCCTTCTCGCTCCCAGTGCAGAGAACACTAAAAAGCACAGACTAAGACGCACTGCCTGTCTGAATGTATTTGTCAGCTCTGGATCCTACACTTACCTCTCAATCAGCGTGATCTCCTTACTTTCTTAGCAGTGTCTGACAGGAAGAATTTTACGCTCAATCCTGACACCTCTGGTGATCCGGGCTGGCACCCTCTCTGAGGTACACTGCCTGTTTCATCTGGTGAAGTGTTTTCCCTGTTTAAGGTTAATGAGATTTCCCATCTGAGGCTCATTTCAAGCCAGAATCTTTGCTTTCAAAAGCAGATCTCATCAGTCACCTTTGCTTCCCTTTCAGGACACCCTTCCACGCTGCCAGCATGATTCGAGCCATCATTTTCAAGTATTTCAGAAATCTTTTTTTTTTTTGCATTTCTTGGGCTCAAAACTCACTCTGTATCCTGTCTAGACAGCACAAATTGAGTTTGTCCTGGGATGTTCATCAGGGTTCTGATTTGACTTACAAACCTGTGCATTAGTGTTGCTTCTCCCTGTGCGAGAGCACCCAGCAATCATTCAAATCCTTGAGATCACAGCCCTGAGCATCATCTCTGGGGCTGCTTCCATATACTTTAAAATAAACTTTGTTAAACCTGGGTAAACCCCTACATAAACTCATTGATTTGAATTTTAACCTCACCAGGAATACATTCAGCTTCACTTGAAGTCCTTAATAAATTAAGTTGAATCAATGTAAAATTAAAATTAAATCAAATTAATAGTTTCCACTCTGGCATCAATACTAGTTTTCCATATGCAATTTAGACCTAGTCTTTGCAGAGGCAAGGCTTAAATGGTTCAGAATGAATTGCAAGGAGAGAAAAAAGGAGTGGAGAAGTATAGACAAGGCTGGAATTTATTTCTCTCTCCTGGAATAAATTTTATTTGCATTTTTGAAGTCTTTTTCGCTTCCAAGTGTTTGTTTATTTACCTCTGAGTCTGCTGTGGGTGGTTGTTTAACTGTTGTTATGCTGAAATCTAAACCAAATACATCTCAAGATTTTTTTAAACCACGTTCTTCTGATGGCAAGGAGGGAACTTTGGGAGCAGAATCTCTCAGCCACCTCTGGATGGGACACCTGGTTGCAAGATTCACAAACAATAGCGTGTAGAAATGGGAGGCACGAGAGACTGGACATGGAGCAGGAGTCCCCCTGCAGCTGAAGCCCCAAAAGACCGTGTCCACGTATCCAAAACATACCGAATCAGTCCAGAGAAAGCACCACGGTCTTATTCGGGGCCCATCACTGTGACTGAATAATTTAGCAAATTAGTTGTGGTGTTTTCTTATGTTTGCTGCAATGCCAGAGGTAAATCACAATTAAAATCTTAAGCACTAATTGCTTTGTCTGCCCTCTTCCTCCCACGGTTCTTCATGGGAAGCTGAGGGTTTTGTTTACTGCAAGTAGGAAGAACGCAGACCATGAACAAAGACAGCGAAGAGGCAATTATCTGTCAGCTATTCGCACAGCCCAGGACAGATCTCCTACATTTTGCCTGGAAAAAACGGGGCAGACAGATCACCACCAAGGGACGACCTGTGCCGCACGTCAAAGCTGACTCACACATTTGAAAACCGACAAAAGTAAAACCTTTTCTACAGCTGCCAGGTTACCCCGCGGTGTGACGACGGGCGACGTGCACGGAGCCGGCGCAGCTCCCCCGGCGAGCCGTGCGCTCCTCCAGGGCCGAGCCCTCGCCGGCCCCATTCGCGGTCCAGCTGCAACTCCTCTGTACCTCTGTCGGCAGAGCTGGGGCAGCCACAAAAACGGAACTGTCTTGTAGCGAGATCCATTCTCTTGGATGCAAAGAACGTATTCGTTATGTTATTATCAGAGGTTGTGACTACTTGTGTTGTTTTCAGTGTAGGTTGCTCATTTCTCAAAGCATCTCTATCACTTTGCAGAGCTTTTTTAGACTGAAATTTCAACACTATGCGCAATGTTAGGAAATGGTTAAATCAAATCCGCTGCCATTGTTTCAAGGCTCTTCTTTCTCATTCTCTCAGCTTCTCAGAAGCTTTCTTATATTTACAGAATAAATTTATAGTCATGTACATTTTAACGCTCCTCACCCTCACGTGTGAATGAGCAGGTATTAAGGAAGCTGATCGCTGCACTGAACTCCAAAGCCAGCAGAGACGCACTCAGATCTCTTTCACAGTCTAGGAACATGGATGAGTGCCTGTGTCCTCCAACACCACTACAAACTCCAAGCCAAAATGAAATAAAAAGATCAAAAGCCATCAACAAACAAACCTGGTGAACCAACATAAACTAAAAGGTATGAAAAAAAAATAAATTCAATTTTTCCGCTGAAACTGGAAGAAAACCGTAAGTTCCAACAGGTCCAAAGGAGATGTCCTACTGGTAGCTCAAGAGATGCTTCTCCACCGTCACACCAGGCAACAACACAGAACTCAAACAGACAGAGCTTTGGATATTCATCAGGTTCACAGAGGTTTCAGGACAGGCACAGTTTAGAGTGAACTGCAAGACACAGACTCTGCAGATGAGCAAAGGAGGAGAAGGCAAATGCTGAAGGGCTTCATTGCGCCTCTCCTTTGCCGGCGATTCCTTTCACATCACGGCAATGAACTCATCTGTCCTAGCGTGTGGCTGCAGGTGCCTGAGAGCAGACACAGTGCTGTTCATAACCCAGGAAGCACATTACTTTTAAAAACCAGGCACGACATGAACCTCAGAACACAGCTTGGGCAAAGGCCTCTCACCCGTAAGGAGCAGCATCCAGCTAACCAAAGGGCAGACAGCTGCACCTCCAGCCCAGGAGCGTTACGGAGCAAATCCTCCGGGAAGCCGCTCCCAGCACATGAAGGAGGTGACTGGAAACACTCAGCAGGGATTTACCAAGGGCAAATGTGTCCTGAATAACCTGATCACCTCCTTCAGAATGCTGAACAGCTTCACCGATGAGAGGCCACCGCGTTCTCAGCCAGTCTGTGGTTGATGCCAATTGTCCGGAGCGGTTGAAATGCTGGAGGCTGCTGTTCAAAAGGGCTCTTAGCCAGGCTGGAAAAAAGTGCTGAGGGGCACCCCATGAAGTTCAGGCAAGGCAATGCAAAGTCGTTCCCCTGGGGCAGAGTAACTCCTTGCCACGATACAGGCTGGGGACTGGCTCTCTAGAATGCAGCTCTTAAGATAAAAACCTGGGAGTCCTGGTGGACAACAAAGCTGAGCAGGAGTTGGCAGCGTTCTCCTACAGTAAGGCCAACAGCACCCTCAGCAAGTGTGTAGCCAGCAGCAGATGGAGGGAAGGGATTTTTCCTCCACTATTCAGTACCTGTAAGGCCCCATCTGAAGCACTCTGCCCAACTTTGGGCTCTCCAGAAGAAGAAAGGCATTGACCCACATGGACAAGTCCAGTGGAGGGATACCAAGATGGTCAGGGGCTGGAGCACGAGGCGTGAGAGAAGGGAAAGGAGATACCGTACCCCCTCAATGCCCTACGGGAAGGGTGCGGAGAAGACAGAGCCGCTCCGCTGAGAGGTGCCCAGTGGAGGGACGAGAGGCAAGAGACACAAGAGCACAGGAAACTCTGACTCTGTACGAGGATGATGTCTTTTACTGTGACAGTGGACAAACACTGAACAGAAGCCAGGAGAAGCTGCCAGATCTCTGTCCTTAGAGATACACAGAAATGGACTGGACAAGATTTGAAACCTCTGGAGGCCCCTTCCAACCTACCTGCTTTTGTGATTCTAAGACTTCCTCATGTTCTTTAACATACTCCAGGTCTGGAAGCCCAGCTTAGCTCTTGCTACGATGGAAACGTAATTTATGTCTAAGATGGAAATTTAGCCTTTCCCTTCCCCCTCTTACTCTCCTGATTGTACCATACAGGAAAACAGGGAATTAAAAATCTACCACAGATATCCGGAAAGGACCTCATCAAAGGCTATTTCCATTCCTCTGCCCCAACCTGGGTCAACAACACCTATTTCATTCCCAAGAGAGGTTCATCTAGCCTGTTCTTAAAGGCAGAGGCTTCTCTAAACTCCTAATGAAATCTTCAACACTGCACTCCTGTTATCAAGTCTAAAATACTGTCTGCAATGTATTTATTGAGATAATCACAACGACACTGCCAACATAAATTCATCCATCTACTGCAACTTAACAATGGTGTGGAGCAGAGGAAAACCTCAGTAAGAACCACTTCCTCACACAAAGCAGTTCATACAGAAGAGGGATGGTCACGGATTGGGCCAGAGAACAAAGTTAAAGACCACGATGAAGAAACCTACAACACAGGATAAGCACAGGCATAAATAACAAAAGCTTGTTGCGCTATCAGCTCTTCTTGAGATTTTGCAGTTCTCGTTAAGGTAAGCAACAGAGGATGGGACAGTGGACATCATTTGATATTCCGCTCTACACCAAAGATGAGATTTTTTCCATCTGACATTCACTGGAGAATGCAGCACAGGGACAGGGAGGTGAATTCTTTACCACTGACGTTCAAACACGTGCTGTTATCACTGCAAAGGTCAGACTATGAGACAACCTGTAACTTATTTACAGCTGTAATAACAGTAAACTCTCTTTCCTTTAAAATCTTTTAAATATATCAGTTGTGAATTTAAAAAGTCGTGTGATTGTATAATTCATCAGAGAGGATAAGGCACAACCTGCAGAGGAGTATGGCCAAATCCAATGAATGTGTCTCGAAAGATCACATACCGAAACCTACCAACAGATGACAAAAATCAACTGACCAACCATTTGCTTCTTTTTGGCACCATGGTGTGTATTCAAATGACCATAACAGTACTTTTGCAATCTTCATCTGACCTCCTGCACAAAACAACCTACAAGACTTGCTTGGAGTAGTACTGAAATGGAGCCTTTCTTCTAGGAAAACTTTCTTTTTAGAAAATATCGAATCCTGGTTTAGAAGGAGTGAAGAATCTACGAAAAAAATATGATAAAATGTGCCAATGAATCATTACCCTCATTCTTTACAATTTGTCAGCTTCTATTTCCTTTTCTTTTTTTAGTCTATTCCTAGTTCCAACTTTAAGCCGCTGGGTCTTGCTTTATCTTTTACCAACAGATTACAAAGCCTCTGTTCCCCAGGTAAACCAGTGAAGAATTAATTTCCTGAACCTCCTCTAAAAGAGACTACGCTTCACAGCTGGTCACTGTGTTTCCCAAGCTTTAATCACTTTCAGATTTCTTCTGTGAATAACCTCCTTGATTTGTGAACACAAGATGGTGAGACGTTATCCTGGAAGATGTATCTAACAAACACAGGGGTAATGTTACGTTACTAAATGACACGACCCTGTGCCAGCTTCTGGAGCCAAGAATATCAGCAGCACTTCCAGGCATTTCACGCCACAGCTACCCTCAATGACTAAAGTTTCTAAGTCATTGTTTCCAGGGATGCTGTAAGGGAAACTATTAAGCACAGACCACACACACCCTGTTCTTCGATGTATTACTTTACACACAGACTGAAATGCGTATCCTTCGTGCTCACCTTAAGAAGAAATCCAAATCTCTCTGAGCGGACTGTTATTCTAATTGTTACTTTGCAAAACTCTGGAAAATTAGTAAATATTAGGGGAAAGCGGCAATTTTCTGTTCTCTTTCAAGGTCATTGACCAAAGTTGATAGCAATGCAACAACAAGAACCAGACCCTAAAGGACCCAAGCAGAGTAACTGCTCCTCATTCAAAACCATATTTCATCTCTCTCACTTATCCAACTTTATACCCACGCAATGTGAGTCACGTTAACACTGTATGGTTCTGATTTCTCATCGAAAGTGAGCTGCAGACATATATTCCTTCTACCTGCCATCCACATACACCTTTCTCTGGGAGAACTGTGTAAAAGCACGCAATGAACACCCCTCAGAAACTGACTGTGCAATGATCTTAACCACAGCTACTCTGCTAACCAGGTTTTTACCAAGATTAACGTTTTCAAGATGTCTCTCTCCAGCTTACCGAGCACAAATTTGAAAAGGTCACTGCTATGAAGATCCCAAATTTTTAAAAAATTATTTTCTAAGAAGGATGCAAGTCTGAACTCTATGATTTACAAACATAAAAAGGAACAGTCTTCTCTTTGGACTGTGAAATGCTGAATTTTATCTCTCCTAGCAGAACATGATAGCCTGACAGCTACACTCACCACATCTGAAGGCAGCGAGATTTTGTCAGGGGCCCCACTGCAGGAATTCAGGGTTTTGTTCACATAATAACGTTTCTTTTGCCTGAAGATATACCTCAATGGGAACAACTGATCTCTGCACAGGGAGACTGTGGCAGACTCATCCACAGCAGGATGAGTAACTCCTTTCAGTCCTTCCCAGCTGCCCACAAACCACGTCACTGTAATCCAGCTGAAGAAATCCAGAACTGTGCCTCAACATAAGCCAGAGAAGGTTACCACCACATTAACCTCTCTTTTTGCTTGTTAGAAGAAAAACTAAGAGCTTTGAAAGTCAGAGATGTTTATTGCTCTTGACTTTGAAAGGCCTAATTGTGAGACTAAAATGTTTCACAAGCCAGGTTTTAGAGACTTCTCTTCTAACTTCAGGAAAGAGACATTGCTCGCTCCTACCTGCAGCCGAGGGTAGCGTGCCTGGTAACAGGGGAGCGATGCTCAGACACGTTAACTATCCCACGCACTGACCTGCTTTAAGCATTGCGAGGAAGGAGAGAATTTTCTGTGAGGCAGTGGCTGTTTCCAAACATCACTTTTGATTCTGCTGGACTCTGTCCACAAACAGCTGCGCGTCCTTCCCGGACCTCGGGCTCCTCTGCTGTTCCTCTGCCGCAGTGCAAACCGTGACTGCTGCCCGCGTCTGTCTGCTGGGAAGCAACTGTGCATCTTCCCTCTTATCGCCTGCTGATCTTTTATGCTCTTCCAACCTTCTTCAGAAAGCCAAGGATATTTTGAGTTCAATAGGAAAACTCAATAAAGAAATAGGGAAATATATTTAAATTATTTTAAAATCCTCTGATAGCCCTGTATAAAGGAAATGCAGCACCTCAGGAAGCTTTGGCAGCGTTACGCAGGCAGGCATGGATGCTGACATTGTATTCCTCTGGCTGCCTTAGAAAAGTAGAACCCCCAGCTGTGAAGATCATCTAACAGTAAGAATGGAGAATAGCTCTGTGTGCTCTGTGAAATAGATATGTACATACATTATAGCATCAAAACGAGGGTACAAGAAGCTGTGGTTTGCAACTGTGCAGTTCAGAAAGCATGTCTTGATATTCATTTTGGAGACATCCTAAAAGCATAAAATAGGAGTTCTTGGATTATTTTTGAAGTATCGACCTGGTTCACTTTAGTTTCCCCTCTTACACTTATTGTTCCCCCGCTCCACGCCACAGCGAGGCACGGTCAGCAACTTCGAGAGACCTGCGCAGAGAACGGGAACAGGTTCACCACCAGACTTGTTTCCAGTCTTTGCTCTACGTGTTTACCCAAAACGCAGCAACAGAAAAACTGTCTCAGTGCACCTACAGTGCCCAATACTGGATTGCTGCCTGTCCTCAAGAACTGCTCCGACAACCTTCCTGGAACTCACCCCGCACCACTGGTACTGACGCTCAAATCGTGCCACCTGCTCTGGGTAAAACCCTCGAGGCTCTTCAGTCTCGTGTGACTTGTCACCTTCCACGTTGCCCACGACAGGGCAGCAGGGGAAATACCATTTCCACCTGACAGCCTGTCTCCATTGCTGGCATGCGTAGGTCTGAAAAGTCCAAATCACCACGTGGATCGCTCTGAAAAGCTTCTCAGGGCTGGTTTAGCCTTAGTTCAGAGAATGAGACAGACTGGAATGGCAGCGGTCACTCTCCTTCAGTGTGAGTGTAAGAAATCTCCTTTGCAATGCCCTGAATTAACAGCTGAATTACTGCTGAATTAACAGCTCAATCAGCACCACGTCATCTTATCTGGGACTCTGGAGGCTTTATCCACTCAATGCTAAATGTCCAAAAGAAGAAAGAACGAATGAAACGTGTGACATGATGGTAAGTATGAAAGTTATCCTAGCTATAGTGCTGTCAAGCAAAGCTGTAACGCATTTCTAAACTCATATAACAGACACAGACAAGAAGAACACATGCTATACAATCCATCCATCAGAAAAAAGAAAAAAACCAACAAACCAACTCTCTCAAAAGCCAAGAGAGATTCTTCTGCTGCACGGTTACAGAGGTCAGCAGCACTTCACACACAAGCAGAATTCTTCAGGTGCTGAGACAGCACTGCACTCATTGTCTTCTACTTTGTTTCGATTTGACGTGAATAATTTTGTTCACAGATAAGGGTAAGAAAGGAAACGTCGAGTTCAGAGTGTCCTGGGAATAGTATGGTATTAGAGATTCACTGCCACTGTTAAAAGTCTTTGCCAAAAGCTCACAGAAACTTCAGAAAAACAATTCTGAGAAATTATCTAGTTATCACTCCAGAACACACTAAATTATTTTAAACTTACTTGAAATGCCAATAGTCTCTTGGATCTTGCAGTTAATCAGTCTTTTAAGTAAATTTACTACCATGCGCTTCAACAGGGCTTCAATCTCACTTCCCTTTTCTATGAAATGAGCCTCTAGATGCTTTAACTGCAGAAGAAACTCCTAAATACAACAGAGAGACACCTGCCTGGGACTGCAGACAGCCCAAGAAAAGAGCTCTGACATACGAAGGGAAATCTAGCAAGGGGTAAACCAGGTAATAACACTGTTTTCAAACAGTCAGGAGCAGTGTTGCTCCTGAAAGCTATAAGCAACGGCACAAAGAGCCAATGACTGAGGAAGCCTTAAATGTCAAAAGACAGCGTTGGTAGAAGAGAACAGGATCTACCTTCCCGAAGGCAACTGTGCCCTTAAAAAGCTGGAGATGCAGTTTTACTAGTTTCATGTGAAAATAAATGAGCTTTGTAAAACATAAAACAGGCTGCCATGGAATACTCTGGTCAAATACTGTTTCAGAAGGAGGCCCACGTGCATTGTTAATTTAAGAGCGGTGTGCCAGTGGTGTTTTCCTGCTCATCAAATGCCGAGCTGCACGGCTCTGCAAACACAGCAAAATACAGAGCAACAGTCAGGGGTGCGAGCCCCTCTCTCATCCCAGTTCTGGCAATTAGTGCATCTGCATTTGGTCCTAATTAATGTAACATTCACCTCTTTAAGGTATAACCTGAATCTCTGCAGCTCTCTCTATAGCTCACACACATTCCCCGCGGATCAGCTAACACACTGCTAAACCAGCTGAAGTATTCCAACACGGCTTACGGCAAAATCTATTAAAATGAACAAACACAGCCAGCGTAACCACTCGAAATCCCGGAAAGACACATATTAGTACAGGCTTCAAGAAGCCTGCTTTTTTTGTGCATTCTGGGAATGAACTGAAGAGAGGCCACTGAAACCATATTTATCGATACGTGAACTGTGCAGCGAAACCACGCAACCCCTCAGCCTGAAGTGCCAGGTTACCCCACAGATGGTATCTACGACTGTGCTGTGGAAAAAATGTCATTTCATCACACGATCACTGCACTGCAATGAGCAGCCCACAAGAAACATTAACATGCTTGTCTTTTTTTTTTTTCTTTATTATTTTCTCATTTGGGGTGTTTGCTCGGCCCTTGCTGACCTACTGCCCTTTTATGTTCATGTAAAGAACTTATGTTTTTTAATTTATATATCTTATTAATGCAAGGTGTCCAAAAAAAGCCATTTCTGAGCCTCCCCGTGAACTCTACCAATATTTTGCAGTCACACCTTTATAAGAAAACACTTTACACTTGACCTAAAAGAGAAATGCTGTTCTGTATAATCAGAGAATTTACAGGATTTCACACACGCAGCCATTATCACAGTGAAACAATCAAAACCTTGTTTAGTTCTGAATTCTGCTTCAAGAGCATCACAGCCAACCACACAGCCACCGGTCCACCCAACAAATTCATTCCTAACCGTTGTCAGGTAATGATTGACTCATAACCTGAATTACGAGTGTTTTATGGTATTTCTTTAAACAGCGCTACGAGAAGTTTTAGAAGTGTCAACACTGACTAATTTTTACAGACTGCTGCCCACAATACTTCAGCTGCTTACCCACTGGTGGGAAGGAACTATTACGATTTAACTGAAAGTCCACGTCCTTGTCAAAAACATCTCCATAGCCTGACAGCAAAAATGAGTATAAAAAAAAAGACCAAGCATAAAAGGGAAAACCAAGAGCTGAATGTTTTACCTCACTGTCTGGGCTGGGCTGGATAACTTCCCAGGTCTGAGAGTCCACATCGTAGCAGTGAAGCTCGTTGGGCAACGTGTTATCTGCAGCACCGCCGAACACGTAGAGATGCCGGTCGAACGCAACCATGGTGTGGCCGTACCTTCGCTGCGGAGGAGGTGGGGAGCCTCGAAGTAAGTGCTCGGTAGGAATTCGTGTCCAACTGAGACATTCAAAATGAAACAGCACAGTTTTTTACAATTCTTTTCAGCAAAGGAAGTTTTCTAACCCTCAGACTGTAAGAATGACAGAGAGGAGCTCTGTTATTGAACCTGCATGAGCACAGACAACGACTAATCCTCCAGATTTCTCAGAGACCTACGTCAGCTCCGTGTTGCTAAAATTCTAACAGAAAATGCAATAAAGGTTCCATAACCCAGATGGATTTATGTAAACCCCAGCAGCTCAAAGACCACAACTCGGGAAGGGATTGGTGATGTATTATCACACATTTTCACAGCTAACCCTTCAAAGAAAACGACAGCATGCTGCTATCGTACCCCATTTTGATAAGGTATCGCTCATTCGCTCTGCCAGCACGATGTCAGCCCAGGTCCGGAGGCAGTCAGCTGTTGTTTCAGCTGCTGTTGAGTTGTTTCAGGCAGTAACCAGACAGACCAGCGTGTCTGTAGTCCCACTTTTCGGCATTTTTCTCCCATCAGAGAGGTCACATTTTCAGAGCAACGGTCAACACACTGAGCAAGTCACACCAAACATCTCAAAGGGAATACTCCAGATTTCAGACGATACTGCGCATTTCCCGATACTGTGCATTTCCCGTTTGCCAATGATTTCACTATGAACGGGTCCTTCACAGCACCTCTGTCTGGTTTTCATCAGATATTCACGTAACAGCTTCTAGGAAGGCAGGCTTTGGCACCCCATTCTGAATACCCTCAGATTCACGCTTATTGTCTAAAGTGAATCTAACTCAGCTTTCTATTTGTCTGCTGAAAAAGGCCTAGCTGATGCACACGGCAAACAACAAAGTCTTATCAGAACAGTCTGTACTTTATCTTATCTACCCTCCCCAGTCACAAGATGCAGTATTCTTACTAAGTACCCTTAAGTATGTGCATTTCTCAACTCAAGTAGTCAAGGATTATGTGGATTTTCGTGACTTAACTGTCTACACTTACATCTTTTCCTTGAATTCAAACTGAAAGAGATTATTGGTAATCTTTGCTCCACTCTGGCCAGAGAAAACAAACATCTTGTCTTTGCAGACAGCCACGGGAAAATTACAGCACGAAGGAGGAATTTCACCACTTTGTTCAATCTGAAAGATAAGGAAGTTCAAAATTTAAAATATATTACTGTGCTGCACAGCTCCACGTGGTGAGCGTGCCGCAGGACCACGCAGGACCGCAGCGGCCAGCCAGCCAGCACACATGGCAGCAACCTGCGCAGCCAACCGGGCCCCGCAAAGCTGGCTGCAGGTAATCAACTAATTCTGCGCTTACGTGTCTGCACAGGCTCATTTCACCGTGGATAGAAAGGGTGGGAGGCACGCTTCTAGAGCCCCTGGAGCTGTAAGGATCAGGACTCTGATCTCGATAGCCAGCCAGCAACGCTCCCCCTCTACGGCAGTGGCTGAACTGGGAAATGTGGTCCCTTTTCACAGGGGACACAGCAAAGCCACCGCGGCCAGTCTGGGTCCCGTTCACAGATTCACAGGCAAAAAAATCACTTTCATATACACTTGGTTTTCCAAATACACAAACAACATCAAATCTGAACTGTTTCTTTTCAGCTGTGTGATAAATACATTCTGAAGCGAGAGCCGTATAATCCAGAACAGGAAATTTTAAATGGTTATGTAAGAAAACCAAAAATTAGTCTAAATTAAAGCTTCTTACCTCTTCCCAGCATGTTAGCTCTCTGTCCTGCAGGCCAATTGTCCACATATCATTTAACCTAGGTGATAACACAGAAAATGCTTGATTTCAAAGTTTATTTTTGGTAATTTTTAGCTCATGGAGTTGAAAGGACAGAGATCCTATTTTATCAGCATTCCATCTCCTGCACAGGAAGAATCTCCTACTTCCACTTGCAGAAAAAACTATTAGAATCTTTGTATCCGAAATTTTAAACCACCACCTCAGCTTGCTTTAGCATCTTTCTGGTTACAAGCACACTCCAGTTAACAGATAACACACAGCAACTCTGCCTGGAGATGAAGGAGTTGAGCTATTTAACCTTCAGGATTTTTACAGAAATCCTTATTACCCTGCCGCCTTCCCTCCATTCCTGCTAACCCCCGAGACTGACCACAGGAATTACTGATGTGGCTGAATCCCACCCCAACACCCAGAAGAGGACCAGGCGGGTAACCCGACACATCGCTATGACAGATCTGTCGACGCTTTTCCCAGTACAAGTTACTCACAGACAACTACAGATGCTGCCTTTGTTCGCGTTTGCCTGGAGGCTCATGTTCCACAAAAAGACATTTTTAACACGATTAGACACATTTAACATAAATGAGACAGCTCCTCTCACCCAATCCCTCCCTCCAGCTACCCCAGGTCCTTGGGGAACTCCCTAAGCTGGAACTGAGCAATTCCACAGAGTCATGCATCCTTCTCCAATTCCTCCTCCAGAAACGCAGACGAGATCCCATCTGTTTTTCCCATTAACAGCACCTCTCCCAGAGAGGCTGAGGAGCTCATTACTTTTCGGCAGATTCTCCTTAAAGGAGGCAGCCCAGCACGTTGAGGCAGCTCCTAGTTTGTGACAATCTCTGTATAAGCTCATGATGCAAATATTGTGCATGAACATAAAATAATTACTGAGTTCACCAAGACAGAAAAAAATTCTGTGTTCAGAATGGATCCTTCCCTGATAGACTAACAGCAAACCTAAAGAGCTGCCATGTGGGACAAGGTACCAGACACTCCTCCACTTCTCAGTACCACTCGTTTCCAGTCTTTTCCCATCCAAAATCTCACCTCCCTTCAACCTAAATAACCTTGGTATTCCAGTGCAATATCTCACCACGAGAATCACATATTTTTAGATAAAAGGCTGATATGTTGCTCCTAGTTCTGTTATATGACTCCAGAGAAAATCCACGCTTTGTTCTGCACGTCCTCAGCGACATCAGAAGGCCTGTGGCGGGTATCTCTTGAGAAATGCTCATTTGCCAGATTTCAAACATCAATTACAACCATTTCAAGCATCTTTACGACCAAGAGGACTGCCAAATTACACATCCATAGCCAACCTGAGTTACCAGATTTTGAGGTTTTAAACACATAATTATCTGAACGTGAACTGGAGAACTGCAAAACTGTAATGCTCAACAACAGGCTGGGTTTTACAAAGCTCCAGTTAGGTGTTTAAATTACTTGGTGGATGAAAACGTCTCTACAGAGGTGAAAGGCGAGGGGCTGTGATTTTACAAAAGCACCCAAGGAGAGAGCGATCCCACCGCATACCGTGCATTGCCGTCGTATCCCGCGAAGATCCACAGCTTGTCACTATACACTGTCGCGCCGTGAGCTGACCTCGCCACTGGCAATCTGCAGTTGAAAAAATTAACAAAAAAATTTCTTAAATCACCTGCAGAGGTGCTGTAAGAAGGATCTGCATGGCAACTAAAATGCAGACGTAAGAAGAATAAAGTCCTCTATGCAAAATGGCTTCAAGCCAAGAAATTGCTTCTGTCCTACATCCTCAAAATGCAAAGCACGCCTCTGAACGGTATGTTTTAGAATTTTACACTCTGCTTCCTTCATTAGAGAAAAACTGCCTTAATGTACACAGGAAAAAAAAAAAGAAAAAAGAAAAAACCCAATTAATTCCTTGCCTGGGCTCAAATAGTTTTAAATATTTTAGGGAAAGCAGCTAAGTAGTGGGACAATTAATAGCACCATAGTTGCAGCAAAGTGGCAATCTACACGTGGTACAAAAATCCCCAACACGTCTTCATGCACTAAGAAGGTGGAACACATAAACGAGACCCTGGACAGAGCTCACAAAGCTTCGCTGGGATTGTTCCGCAGAGGCATTCCTGAGATGCAGGGCCCACCACAAAAGAGAAATCTTTTGATTTCTCCTCCCTAATTTTTGTTGGTTTTACTAAATCAGCCAAGAAGGGCTGAACACAACCGTGCTGCCACAAGGCCAGGAGATGTGACATTAGCCTGTCTGAGGGCATCTGTGCAGTATGCTCACTTGTGACTGCGGGGAAAGACAAGGACACTTGAGTTTGTAAAATATGAGTAAGAATTACTCTCCAAAATGTCCAAAGTTCCTAGAATAACCAGATGGAGAAACTACTAATGTGGTCTATGTTCTAAAACATAACATATGCTCATCAGAGTTGTGCAACAATAACTTAGGAATGGATTGCGTATTCCTCAGCCCTTTCTACAAATCACGATAATAAATGTTCTCTCCCCTCCCTCCACTAAACTCGGCACATCAGAAACTTCAAAGACGTAATGTACTGCGAGTAAAGACACGGTATGTTCCCTGCACACGTGTGGCAAACATTAAGTAGTAAGGTCAAAATCAGTGTCACGGATAATCTCCTGAAACACACCCAGAGTCCACTCGAGGAAGTAAGGCATCACTGCTTTTGATTTTGCCTTGGAAAGCTGAATCTCACGAACTTGTGTCCAACAGATCCAAACGTATATCATCAACTCATTCATCTGCTTCTGAATTTATCTGTGTGAACACACATCACCTTCCGGCGCTTCACACAACTGCGTGCATTTCAGAGCACTCCAAGAAAGTCCAACTTTAACCAGAAAATAATGTGGAGATTTAAATACAAGTTGGTTTCTGACAAAACTGAATTGAAACTATAAGGGATCAACAAGTCTCGAGATCCTTGAGAAAGAAACAATTCCAAATAAGAAGTTTCCTTTGCCTCCATCCCTGCTGTCACAGAAATGAAATGTAAACAATGGATTTAGGTCAAATTTCCAACATAGCAGACTCTGGAATGGCCTCGCAAAAAAACTCCTTCAGAACAAAAGACAGTATCCAGAAAACTTTGATCACTAAAGGACAGCCGAAATCATCCTGCAGCCTTAGCACTAGCATTGTAACTAATTCTAACTGTGCCACTTCGAATGTCTGCTGAGTTACACTCAAGTCCCCTTGAAGAGTGCGGCGACGATGCCAGCTCCTTACCTTCCTTCAGTCTTCCACTCTGTCCACTGTCCAGTTGCAAACTTATATTCAAAGAGATCATTCTTATTCTTCAGGTTTGAGTTGGAATAAATGTCTCCAGTATAGCCACCTGGGCAACAACAATTCCATCAGACTCAAATGCAGCAGAGCACAGACACTTGTAGTTGTTACATTAGAAGAAACCTCAAGTTCAGATCACACAAAGAGAAGGTATTTGGCTAATGGACTACTACAGGTGGGAGCCTTCTCCTCCACTCCTACCCCTGAAGAAACACTATGGTGTATGGAGAGTTTCAAGTCCTCTTTACTTTAAACAAAACAGCAAAAGTGTTTCCAAGCTAAAGCTGAAATCACAGTGAGCCATGAAAAAAAATGGATTTGCTACTGAATAAGATTTTTGACACTTCCTAAGAATACCTCATACTTTTTTCAAAACAACATCAGCAGGTTTATCATTCCAAGCACGCACAACTGAAATCTGCCGCTGTCTTACCAAACACAAACATGCTGCTCCCATAGACCACAGCTGAGTGGTGATACCGCGGTGCAGGCGGGGTCCCCGTGGTGAAAGCCCTGCACAACATTTAGAACAGCAGCTGTCAAACACCCTTGTCATGCTTCAGGGACTCAAAGCTACTGTGCAAATTCAAAAAAAGAAACAACAGGATTCTACCGATCCTGAGTGTTTTCACTAACTTCGGTTTCTTAATTATACTCAGGTTTTATGACAGACTCGGTGCTATAAGTATAAATGGCTACTAACATGATGCTGCTGAAAATCTCTGGCAGAGACAGCAGGTGAGGCACAGACTGCACAGTCCAGAGCAAAGGAGTAACACAAAGACATCTGTGAGCCCCCCTTGGCACCTTTCCTGCCCTGAGGGGCTGCAGCAGCCCCGTCCCTCTGCCCGCACATCCCTTCAGTGCTCCCACAGGGTGTGCGAACAGCGGCAACCCACGGCTCTGTCCATCGCTGTGCTGCCCAGCGTCCCCTCGCAGGCAGGAGCTGTGTGGGGGCACTCGATGACCTCCCTGACAGCTCAGCCACCCGGCTGGCTTGAGAGGTCACCTGCAGCAGCACTTGGGTGGGGGTGATGCTTCCCCCTCAACTTTTACAGCTGGGACCCACACTGAGGAAAGATGAGGCATCTCCCAGCCCTGCAGGCAGGGAGGGGACAAGCTGGGGAGCCCAGCGCAGCCCACCTGCACCACGAACAGTCCTTCACGTCGAAGCGCAGCAGGTCGTTCAGCATCGTCTTCCTGCAGGGAGGAACGAGAGAGGCGGCTCAGCCGGGCCACGGAGCTGGCTGGGGACAGACCCCAGCCCCTCAGCCCTACTCCCCTCAGCCCCCAGACCCTCAGCCCTGCTCCCCTCAGCCCCCAGCCCTCCAGCCCTGCCCCCCTCAGCCCCCAGCCCTCCAGCCCTGCTCCCCTCAGCCCCCAACCC
>VZTO01013895.1:0-28813 GCA_013400615.1 Syrrhaptes paradoxus
CTTTTGCTGAGTGGAAAGAGTTCAGTTAGCTGGGTCAGCTTTCAGAAAGCAAAAGAAAATTTGTGCTGAAGCCCGAGTCTGATCCAAGGGGACAGTTTCAGAGTCCGGCTCTGAAACTAAACCCTATGTCCATATTTGATTTCACAGAAAAAATAGCCCACATCTACTGGAAACATGCCCTGGTAGTGACAAGCCTGGATAAAAATTTTTCCTGGCTTGAACAAGCTGATTTCCGAGCTACGATACTCACTTCAATTTGGAAAGGTCTTTGCTGGACTCTGACTGTGCCTGTCTCTTTCCCTTGTGTGCCTTGTCTTTTCTCCTACAAATTCTTCTTAACTTTTGATAGGAGCATATTGAGGATATTGACAGAAAGTGTGTCTTCCTCAAACGCTGAACACTGAACAATCTTTTGTGTTGCCTTTTTGTTTCTGCACTGGGGACAATTCACAAAACAGGGCTTCTCGCTGACATTAAAAAAAAAAAAAAAAAGGAACTGAAAACCTCTTTGCAAGTTGTAGCTATTTCCTTTGTCCCTTCTCTTACAGCCCAGCAGAGTTTTTCTGCTTTATGCTGCGCTGCTGATATGCAAGCTGCCAAGCATTACCACCTAAAAAAGAGCTGATATCACATGCGAAGGGGAGCAGGCAAGTGCTTTCTACCCAGCGAGCAGCAGAATGGAAAAGGGATCACCATGGCAGCAGCGTTATTAAGTGCAAAGCCTCTTTTCAATCATTTTCATTATATACCGACTCCCCAACAGTATTCTTTTCCCCTAAAGGTGGCAAGTGTATTGTAAGCTGGCTGCAAGGCACAGATGCCAGGTTCAGAAATGCAGTGCAGAGTTAGCTTTGAACCCAATAAAAATACAATCTTGTAAGATCTCTGCTGCAGGCTCCAGGCTGGTGCAGTGGAGGATGTGGATGCAGTTTATGGGACTGGTGTCAGTTGATGTGACTGCTGAGTTCCCTTCTCCATTTGGGTAGCATGGAGTTTTTTTGTTGTTGTTTTTTTTTTTTCTTGTCCAGTGCCTCTTTTTTTCAGTGAGACACAGCAGGGAATAAGTTTATGAGTGAGACACCTTAGGAGCTAGCTACATGAAATGCACTTAAATTTCTCATAAAGTCCTTGAACTGCAATAGGTTTGAGATAATTACACCACTATTATGCTTGATTGCTTAAATATACTTTAAGAATTCATAAACAAGCATAGGCTCCTCATGAAATAATAATGAAATAAGCATGGCAGATGCGTATTTCCATTTCAAATTTAGATGAGGTGCCTCTGAGTTCAGTTTGTCATTAATTTTACTCAAATACAGTATATGTAATTTGGCTATTTAGATGCAACATGCTACCCTGTACATCCTGGCCTACTCTGTATACATTGCCGGAAGGTTACTCACACTCTACTCTCTTCTCCGTGTCTCATTGCATATTTCAGGAAGACTCTGCTGCGTCTGCGTTGTGTCTGTCATGCTGCTGTTCCTTAGTTACTCATGAACGTTTTATTGGCTCAGACTTTAGACTGAAGCGGCTGTGAAACCTGAAGGATGTGTGTTACCAAATCCACAGGAAGGTGATAGATCTCATTCTCTCCATCCTGTCAAAGGCTCTGTCAGAATGCAAAGCCGTGGGCTGTTTGGCTCCATCCCTTAGTGTGGCTTTTGCTCGTTAATGAACTTCTTATTTTAGCTTGAATAATAAGAGAGTAACAGGTTGCCTGTGTTGTTTACCTCCTCAACAGGTTCTACATATATCTCTATTTCTTGATTTCTTCTCTGATGGTGTGTGCAATGTACTATCGCCGGAATTTAATTTTGGTGCTGCTCTCTGAGCAAGAGGACTGGGTCTCTTGGGGACTATGAAAGGAAATATAAAATGCTCTTTCTGTTGTGCTAGGAATGCTGTGTCTTCTATGGGCTAGGGCGCATCTTTCACCTAATATCCTTAAAGATGGCACCATTTTGAGAAAAAAAGCAGCAAATTGGGTAATAACAATCCTACAAGGAAAGTGAGCTCAACACTAGTCAAAGAGAACTCAAATTTGGGAGTCNTTAATGTCACTGTAACTATTCATTTTTATTTCAAGGAATAAATACTTGCAGTAACCTAGTGTTTAATCGCTCTTAGCAAAGCTGTTTTCTTAAAACAGTAACTGGTATTGCCTAAGGAAAATAAAAATGGGAAGTTTCTCAATGAACCAACTGAAATGTACCTGTTGCTCTAACAAGCTTTTGGCTTATCAGTGAGCAGAACAGAAATCTTCCTGGTTGAAATTTCTTATAAAAGACATAGCAATGGGATAAATGGGTATCCATCACCAGTATGCTAATTAAGTAGCTCAGAATACTTTGCTTCTGTCAGAATCATGAGGCATGGAGCTCACCTAGGGATTCTTTCGAATTACTAGTGCTCAGGAACAAAAATTACAGATAATTTTCCTTTCATCTCTTCTTCCCCGATCATATTTCAAGGTCATCATCGTCCTCTTAATATCAGGACCCCTCCCTGTTGCAATATGCTAAGATTACTCTTATTTTCTTGGAGGTAATGCTATGAAATTACCTACGGTCTTTTGGTAATCTGCACAGTCATGTGGATGAAATCATATTTTTCCTGGATAGATGGCTAGCCATCAGTAGACTGCTTTTCTGCCATGTTGCACAAGGTTTACTGAAAACTGTATGTGAAAAATTTTAATGTGTCATAAACTTAGTATTTGTTTTTAATGTATTTTAATGTTGCCTTTATGTATGAGCTGTGTTTAGTTGTCAAGTATTAGGGATGACTTCATCCTATGAGGATGGAGACATCTTTAAAACAAGTTATGGTAGGTTTAAAAAGGGGGCAAAAAAGAAAACCACTGTATTTTTTTAGTAAAATTAGCTAGCTTTAATTTCCTATTTTAATGGAGCAATTACATCTAGTTTTCTACCCTCTCAAAACAAACAAGTTGGTGCCAGTATTCACCTGCCAAATATTCATGTAACAATTACAAAATGCTAGAGAAAGTGCTTCTCGTTAGTCAAGGAAAAAAAAGAGTGCTATTAGAATATGGAAAACATCCTCTCTGCAGTACATCCTGCATTTATTTATCTTTGGAAGTTTTGTGGTTTTATTTTTTTTTTCTAATTTGCTTTTTATCCTTCCTGATTTCCAGCACTGATTTCAGGAAAGGCATGTATAGGCTCATGAATACGTGGATATTCATGTTTAGCAATGGTTATGTGGCTGCGTATAGTGCCAAACAGCATGAAGTGCTTGTAACAGGAAAGGTTAATGAAGGCATAGAGAAATGAAGTTATTTGCTAATGTCACACAGCTAAGTTTATGACAGAAGGAATAAGTTGAAGTAAGACTGCTTCATTGCCTGTCAAATATCTTAATCACGGGATTCTCTCTCTTGTTTTGGGATGTAACATAGAACATATTGCATTAACATTTTTAGGTGTTGACTTTTAGGTCAGCAAACACAAAGCAGTCCATATTTTTGAAAGGGCAGAACTAAAAGCACTTGGGCAGTTCTTTTGCCTCCTCAGCAGGACTCAACCTAATACCAATACTCGTAATTGGAGCAGAACTTGTTTAGACATGCAAACCAAATAACTCTGATTCTCTGCCCATCAGGGATTGTATGCTAGTCTCCATTCAAAAAATTCTCCAAAACGTTGCAAAGAGGCTACTTAATCACATCTTATTGTGGGCAGTGGCGCTGAGTTCTGCGGAGTGAAAGTCGATTGCACTTTGTTACTTTCTTACTGTAGTATTTATACTCCATGGTGAGACTGAAATTGATGATTCCCATTGCTTGGTGTATATATACACATTCGCTCTCTCATTTGTGCACACATTCACATGTACGTGTATGTTGTATTATTTGCTCCCCATTCCTGGGCCTGTCACTTCTTGCAGGTACCAAGATGATAATGGATTTTCTGATGGTCTAATTACCTCTGGGTTTGGGTCTTCAATAACTTACCAACTTGCCTATTGCAAGGAATTGCTGTGAATGGAAATTAGTGTGATTCCATGCAGAGACTCTCTTTGTCAGCACAGGCAGAAGGAAAGCATGCTGGCTTCTCTTTAGCATCTGGATTCTGCAAATTTAGTGATGGAAGAGACTCAGAATGACAGAACTGGATGGGTGGGAGCGGAAGGGGAGTTAAATAAGGTGGCAGTAGCTTCCCATGCTGTTTTACAGGCTGCTTGTTATGTTGGCCTTTCCCCTGTTTGAGTGTAACATGGAGGATGGGTGTCCAGGAGGTAGTTTCGTGGCTTCTAAGGAAGTGCCTTTTTTTTTTTTTTTGTTTTCAAGACACTTTGAAATGCCTGTAAAGGACCAATTGAGAAAGGTCCATAGTGGTTCAAGCCGAAAGATGTTACCTGAGTGAAGATTGTAGATGCTGTGCTTTTACTACTTTAGATAACTTCTTATTTAAATAGACTCAGTAGGTTTTAATAGGTTCTTGTGCTACCCTTTCAGATTTTAACTTTTGCTCCAGGCTAATATCTAATTTTTACAAGTGAGTTTACAAATAAAGTTAGGCGATTCCAGGGTATCCTTGTCTCACTTCGCGCTTGGCAAGCCATCAAAAAAAGGTGATGCCGTTCCAGCAATGGCATACATTTATGTGACTGCCTCTATAAAGATGTGATTACAATGCTTAATAACGTTGGGGTTTTGCCCAAAGCACTCTGTATTTTTTTGGCCTAGCACATCTTCACAATGACATACTTGGCATTCTCATCATATCCTTTATGCAGATTAAAGGTAAATATGTCTTGAATGATTGATCAGGTGGAATCTGTACTCTTTGAATCTATAATCTCAACAGCTGTCGTTCAGCATGTGCATGTGTGCGTGTGCTGATGGGCGTGTAGGTATTTCTAGACAGCACACACCTACACTGTTCTGTATGTTCTCCTGACGCACACATTATAGACTACATATATATCGTGTCTTACTGGATGCTCTCCAACTTTTGTCTGGTAACAGACAGTTTCAGCTAGCTCTTTGAAACATCTGCATGCCACAGAGGTTTCATAGTTCCCCATCCGAGTGAGGGATTTCACTACTCAAAGGTAACACTGAATCCCAAGTCAAGGACCAATTTAAGGCACAGTGTTTTCCCATACACCGAGTCTTAGCTTGAGTTTTTCATCACTGGTAGCAGAGATTTCCGACACTTTTCTGCACTTGGCAGGTGTGGAGAAAAGGCGCTTTAAATTGTGACGTTTCCATGTAAAGAGATTACTTCGAGTCCTTCCTTCACAAGCAGGCATGTTGAGATGAGAAGAGTCGCAAAGAACCATTTTCCCAAAGGCTCCTGTTTCAACATGAATGGCCCACAATGGCTCAGGATGAACGTCAGGTCAACCATACCAAAATCAGCATAAGAAGATTTCTCAGCTGCATTGCTTTTGTAAGATCAAGAGCACAGAACAAAATAAGGCAAATTTATGAGTAGCTTTTTTGAGCTACTTGTTGCAGGGGTTTCTGCCAAAGTGTCTAGCCGGCGCCGTAGCTTGCTTGCTGGAAGGTGGGAGATTGTGCAGACCCTTTTCCCCATGGGGTTTTCAGCTGGCAGCACCTCTCCAAACACAGCTGGGGGGGCTGCATGGGGCTCCCCAGGACCTGGCTCTCTGGGGCCCGCTTTGGCCAGTGCTGTTGAACATTGTCAAAGGACCGTGTGATGGCAGCAGGAAATTCAGTGCTAGAAAAACTTCCCCAGATTTATATGGTGTTAATGCTTTTATATATGCTTACCAAACCACTGGGGATTTTTTTAGCAAGAGGCGCAGTCATCCTTTGGATGCAGTCACACCAACATGAAACTTCAGAGGTTTATTTGATAATGTTATTCTCCTCCTTATATGGAGAAACATGGTATTTTAAAAACACATCATTCTCACTTACTGTCCTCTAGCTACTGATCAATGCACAGTCAGAACAGTCTGAATTTCTTGTGCGAAACAAGGGCTGATGGAGAAATACAGTTGTTTCAAACTTTTGGTGAGAGAGCTTTCTCGCTTTGTCTTCCTTTACTTGCTTCCTGAATCCCTGTAATTTATGATGTGTTTACAAAAGAACTGATGTTACATGGCCATGGCTGGAAGCTCTGGGAATTAATTGTGATGAGTCTCTGTGTTTGTTTTCCTTTGGAGCCTCTAGTGTACTGTTCTGCTCAAGTCCTCTGAAGACCTCCACAGTTGACTTTTAAAAGACGACTGATGCCCCTCTTGTTACTATAACGCGTAATTGTATAAAAGGAAGCTGACAAAACTAATTCAGACCTTTTCCCTAAAAGATATCAGCTGGCGATGTTTGTTTAAAGAGTGGGTATATTATTAAACTTGGTCTTTATTTAATTTTTAATCTTCAAATTAGTCCGACTTTGAAGCAGTTCTCACAGAGAAGTGAAGATCAGGTCTATGTCACAAGCGGTCAGATTGGTTTATAATCTGTTGTGTGGCTTGTAAGACGGTTCAAGTTCTGTGTGTTTATTAACCATGTGGGTTTTTCATCTGGATCATGAATTAACAACTCTGAACATAAATATACGTAGTATGTACTGTATATGTGATTTGTCCTTGGTAGATAAAATTCAACCAATGCAGGTAGCATTGCTTTGTCTATCTTGCTGGCAGTTTTAGGAGGATATATTGTCAATTGTCATAGAAATATCTGAGTCTTTCACATAAGATTCATAGCAGCAATGAGGTCCATGTTCTCACTTAGCACTCACAATGGAAATTGAGTATTGCAGAGGTCTTGCAGCGTATTTTTACAGAGGCATGAATTTTCATCCCGTGTCTAGTTCATGTAATGGTGTAAGCAAAGATTAATTTGACATGTTGGAAGTGAAAAGGATAGCTACATTTAGGAATATAATCTTCTCTTATAACACATTAATGACAGCTTTATATCTCTGTCACAAGGAAAATGTACCTCTTAATACTATTAGTAGTGGAGTATATTTTATTTATATTATTACTAAGACAAAGAACGCAAGATGTGAACTGTCACTTCAGACAATGGTCTTAAAATTACATAGTGTAAGGGTATAATTGTTACTTTCAAAAAGCTAGCTGTGCTTCTTAATGATGCCTAAAGGTTGTGGTGCCACTTGGAGCAATTACTGTTGTGTCTTTCACTGCTGCCCTTTAGCGTTAGTGTAGCAAGAGGCCTAACTGCAAAAGTCAGAAAAAAAAATCAACGTATTAAATAGATTATTTCTTCAGTTGTGACTACTGGGGATTTAACTGCTCTCTTTCGGAGACAATGGGACTTCAATGCCATCAGAATAACAACTGGCTTTCATTTCCTTGTTGAAAATCCTTGGTTTTCTGTATTAGCTCATTTTCTTACACTAGGTGGTAAAGGCAGAATGCCAAGATAAAATAAGTTGTTTAAACAAATATTTACTTAACACCTTAATGAATCAATCTGTATTTGGATATTTTAGATCAAGGCTTTTGAGAAGATTAAACCTAAATTGCCTCCAAGGTTTTTGAGAAGATTGAAGGCAATTTCACTTGTTTTTGAATGAAATCTTGAAGAATGCTAATATGGCTGGCAGAAAGACACCAATTCCAAGGCGGGCAAAAACATGATACTGTGAAATCAGCTTCATTTTCACTGGAATGAAAAGATCTTTTGAAAGGTTTTACAAAACACAAGAGCAAGTAACCTGCTGCACTTCAAAGTTATTAAGTGCTTAGGGCATTCATTTGGCATGAACCAGATTCAAGTCACTGAAAGAGACAGGGTATGCATTTGAAGTTGGGTTTTCTGCATCCCAAATGAGTGTTCTTAGTTTTAAAAGGCATAGTGGTCTTTTTTTTTTCTCTCTTTTTTTTTTTTTTTTTTTTTTTTTTTTTTTTTTTTTTTTTTTTTTTTTTTTTTTTTTTTTTTTTTTTTTTTTTTTTTTCTTTTGTATGTTGTCTCCTTAATGAATTTGTTCTACACGCTGGGCATAGATAACTAAAGATGTAGGGGTTTCTTGTTGTCCATTGTTAGCAGTCAAATAAGTGAAGTGTGTTCAAATAAATGGTTTTGCCCATCCCTTGAGGGCTTTTCAAACCCACTTTGTTTAGAAGACTTAGCCATGTGTGCGGTACTTTGGAGCTCCATAACAATACAATGGTTTTGTTGAGGATACACCGACTTTAGCTCCTTCAGCTTCCTCAGAAAGTCTCTCTGGGCTAAATCTTCTTCTATGCCAAGCTGCAAATCCATGGAAGTAGCTGGAGCACTGTCTCTTGACTCTTTTGGCCTTGAACTTGAGTTTCCAAGCTGTTAAGGAAAAGAGCACTAGGGATGGGATTTTTTGGAAGCTGTCAGGAAGGCAAAAAACTCCCATCAGGATTCACATTCACTCTGTAGTTTTTTTGCTGGGGCATGAGTAACCTTCTGCACTGGTTAGTTCTGGGAGCTGGGCAGAGCTTCAGTGTGAAGCCTGTAGGATCAACTAAGCTGGAGAACAGTTGTGTGTTAGAAATGCTTGTGCTATAACTCAAAAAGGTGGTGGCACCCTTATGTGAGTGGTTAGGGTTTTTCCCCTTTCTTTATGCTACTGCCTTCTGCGAGAGGAGATGGCTTCAGAAGTATGTCATCTGTAAATATGTATTTTAAAATCTTATTTCTTGTTTAGTCCTTTTCAAAAATAAATGTCAAATAGTCAGCAGAACACTTGATAAAATTTTAGGCTTTCTATTCTTAAAGCTTTCCCCAGGCTGACTTATGATTTCTTACGTGGTACAGTTCAGTGACTGGTTATACTACCAGTTTTGCAGTACGTGACTTCTAACAGGGAAAATTTATTATATGGCTGAAAAAAATGCATATGGGCACTGCCCCTAGCTACCATATCTATCTCACAGCTATGCCACATCAGCTAATGTCAAACTCCTACTAGTTTTATAATTTGTGTATAAAGTGCTGGTAGCAGAGAAATGCTGAGCTTATCAAGGTTTTTGTTTTGCTTTATCAACATTATATTGTGTGTGAGGAAGGATTGTCTGAACTAGGCAGTGTCAAGCTTGCTGGCTGCGAAGGGGAAGATGGGGTGTTGCACGAAAGCACAATGCCAGCACGGTACGGTTTGGTGCAGCATGTGTGCATCACCCCCTCGCTGCACTCTCTTGGGTCCAAATCAAAGCTGGAACTCCAGTAGGTTAAGTGCTGCACAAATACAAAGTAAGTGATTTAGAAGAGACTGGAAACTAAGTAAGTATAAGAAGCAAATGTCAGGAGAATGGGGCACAGAGGGAAGATGCCATCTGGAAAAGAGATATGGCACGTGAATGGCAGAGCTCAAATAGAGTCAGGCATCCTGACATCCAGACTAACATCCTGTCCCCTTCACTGCATTGCTTCTGAAAATATCCTGCCCTGACAAATGGCAGTAGGTGCATACTGAAGTAACCTATACCAAGCTAGATGTTTCATTTTGTTTTCATTTATAATTCAGGAACCACATTTTGCAGAAAAATGTCTCAATGGTAATACTCATTACAAGCAGTGTGTGCTGTGGGGTTCTCATTCTGGGTGGAGAAATACTGTGCGTGCACTTTGAATCTTTAGTCCAGCAAACAACTAACTTAAGCTCTGAATTGAATCTTTTTTTGTTACAAATATGTTTACAACTGGAAGAGGCCAGGTAAACAGAAAAAAGATTTCCTTTGTGCACGACAGGTGATGTCAGCGCAGTCTCAACATTCAGTATTCTTGCTCTGATGTGTTCTTCTGACTACAGTGACACCTGCTGAGATTACACTGGAGTCTTATTTTACAGTATCCTTTTTCAAAATTAATTACTTATCTGTAATCAGTCAACCATGGCTGCTGTTTGTAAACATCTCCTGTACATCTCTGAACAAGTGAATTAATGCCAATTAATTTCCAGTTACATTATTTAAGAGACAGAATGATAGTTTGGGCAGTGATATCTCTTGCTGTCTTTATGAATAGTCTCTTGAGATCCTTAATGTCCAAGGAAATAAAAAAGAAGCAAACAGGAGGAGAACACCGTCGTATGCTATCTGAAAAATGGTGTCTTGTGATTGTGCGCCCTTCTCAGGAAGGGAAACGGGAGTACTGGGTGTCGAGAGAAAAGTTTAAAGCGATAATCTCATGGGCTGGAAACTGACTGTGATGTTACACAACATGTAAAGGCTCCCCTTTGAGAAAACAGGAGTATTAATAGCCACATAATGATGTTGTCTCTTGTTACAGATGACCTTTTTAAGCAGATATTTTAGATATTTCGAACTTTCAGATATAAAAATAAATTATAAATGGATTACTTGCAGGGATTTTTATTCCTACCAGGAGATAGTCCAGTTTACGGAGTTTTTGTTGCTGCTTCAAAATAGAGAGAGAGTTTTAAATGGGGCAGTTTTTATCTAATAAGTCTAAAATGTGACCTGTTTGGACACAGCTGGATGCTGGAAGAGAATGTACTGCTGCAGAGCCAGCCAACAAATGAGGCTGTGAAAGGATGGCTCCAGCTGGGACCTAACCAGGCCAGCAGAAGCGTTGGGCTGTGCTGTTAGGAGCGCTTCTAGGAAAAGGTGGAGTGGGCTTGGAAGGGGGTGGAAAATCTATTAAAAACAAAATCTTACTGCTGAGGACGCACAAATAATGGAAAGTGACAACACAAGGTTATGAGAAGGAATATATATATATACACATAATTGTAAAAAAAGCCTTGTTAAGATGCTGGAATTTATTGTCATGCTGCTACTAAAAAGCACACTTAGAATTCCAAACGGTCCTCTTGCCAGCAGAAATGAACTATGCTCTGGAACAATTAGACCATACTTTTGTGTTTATTATTTACAAGGCTGAATTAAGCTGCAAAATTAATGCTTTAGCCTTTTACCTTCTGGTATGTTGGTCTAAAATCGTTGCTGGTTTTTTGTGTGGTTTTTTTTTTTTTTTGGCTGGGTGAAAGCAAAGTGAGATGTTTGCTTTGTAAATGCTGATCTCCATATATTCATCTCATATTCATACTATTGCCCATCAAGGTGTCTAAGACTGGAAAAGCATCAGTATCACCATCTGAGACCAGTGATGGGTCACGTAGGGTTGGTTCCTTTAGAGACATCGTCTTTTCAGATGATGAATGAAGTCTTCAGAGAACATTCTGCATTTACCTCTTATTCTTCTAAGCATTTAACACCCCTCTGATTCTCTGAATCTTGTGGAATGTTTTGCTTGCAAAGGACCCAGAAACATGATTATCTGAGCAGAAAACATGTATAGAAACATACAAACCTGTGCAGAAAGGCAGTTTTATTTCTTGTGTCCCACTTGAGCCATGATAGTGAGCGGATTCCTATTTGTTATTGAAGTCAAGAATCAAAGAGGGATGTGAGTTGTTCCCTGGGAAGGAGGAGGAGGAGATGTAAGGAGAACTGATCTGAACACACTGAGGATAGGGGTGATATTCTTTCTGGTTCTTATTTAAATTAAAACTAATACTTGGGAAACAAAGTTTGAACTGGGCCATTGTGTGTGTTAAAGACAGAATTGTGTGGTGTTTATTTTACTCATCAATAATAAATTATTCCTGTAGTATTGTTAGTTTTAATTTAATACGGACATACAAATAATTTTTTAAAATATTTTAGGCATGTTTTGAGTTATGTACAGCTTTTTTAAACACGTGTAGATATATTTATGTGTGTATATTTTCCTAGACAGGGTGATTTCCTAGTTTATTGACAAGGTATTCTTTTTCATCAGCCTTTACTATGCTGACACATATATATCTCTTGCTCTATGCACCAGCTGATTTGTTCTATCTAAATGTAAAGAGTTTTTCTGGCTAGAATACAGTGTACAGGATGAGCGAAGTCTCTTGGGTCTTGCTCACAATCATAAGCTGACACTGATAGCATTTTGCAGATGGTGCTTGGATGGACAAAAGAAGCGAACATATACAGATCTAATGAATGCGCTGAATTGGTTTCTGTTCAGCATTTCTCACTGGACTACCAGAGAAAGGAAATTAAATCAACTCACGACAGCTATCTTGCACATCTCACCTGGGAAGGTATGCATGAGGTAGGACAGGCACTGCTTAACATTAATCAGTCTCCTGAAGTCATTACATTCATGAGGAAATGTAATTCACATGTGATTACTTTTTAATTTACTCTGTAATCACATTCCAAGTGAACAGGGCAAGCTTAAAATGAAATTTAAAAGTCAAATACTGCTTTGTATTAAGAATTCACAATTTTTATATGCACTTAGGTTAATAAAGATTTTACAATAACCATTTGTGACTGAACGTATAATTTTTTGATAGAAGCTGGTGCCATACTTTGGATAAAATGCATTTGATTTTTGTCCAAGCATTGTAGTGGACCCTAGGAGTTTTAGGATTATGTTTCATACTAAATTTTCATCTTGTTTAAACTTTCTTTTTTTAATAATAGAACAAACCAAAACGGCTGTATCTCAGATCTCAGTTTGCATGAATTAATGCATTTTTAATTTCTGCTTTGCCTTTGAGGCAAATTATATGTTTGTTATATCCATCATCAGGAAAGGCAGGCAAGATTTCATAATAACAGAACTGAGTTTAGAGATGAAAAATGTGCATGTACAATTGCTTGATAGTTCCTCAAGAGTTCCTTAAACTTTTGTTTTGATCCTAATTTCAGTGAATCGATTATGAAACTCCTGTATGGCATAAATGGAGCTGGGAGCTTTTCAGAATAACAAAACCCCTTGAAATGATCTAAACTTTTTAGTTGTTCTTGGCTCTAAGCTCATCGCTTTAATTTCTACAGAAAATTGTAATTTAGCGTGAAGTGGTCAGAAGATAGTTCAGTGTTACTGCTTCTGAGTACTGCAAGGTGGAAGGATGTCTGGGGTAGATTAAAGCCAGTTTGCCTTGGTTTGGTTCAAAAGACAAAGTGAGTTCTTTAATGTAACGCTGTATTTTTGTTTTGTTGGTGCAAATCTAGCCCTCGGTTCCAGGCAGCCCTGCCTGGGGTGTGTGAGTGACCTTGTTGTGCTTTGCAGAGTGTGCAGAACGTGATGGTGTGTCCCAGAGAGCCATGATCTTCTCCTTTCCTTTGCATGGAGTAGTGGCTATGTCAGCAATAGGGAGAGACCAGAAACTGTGAATTCACCTCTCTGCACCCACCAAGCTGAGGACCAAGAGCCAGAGCTCATGCTGGCAGTTGCTGTGGTTTTGCTCCTCTGAGTTTTCAGGTCTAGAAAGTGAAGAGGGACATTCTCCTTTGGGCTAGACTATCGAAGCTGTGGGTGAGGAGTGGGTTGGAAGGATGCTTAGTACAGGAAAAGGGTTGTAATTGTTTTGGTTGTGTCCCTTAAAGGAATGAGAACAAAATTTCTTTTTTTTCATCACAGTTGGCTCCATGAAGGTGATGATTTGATACATATGTTCTAACTGATCTCTTGGCAATGAAACACTACGCATTAAAAAAGGTAGCATCCACCTACATACAAATACGTGTGGTGGAGGATTTTGCTTCGTTTTCTGCTTATGGCAGAATAGTCCTTGCACTCTTTATTTGTGCACCGAGAGAAAGGCAGATTATTAATTAAGCTGGAGGAAGTCTTTGACTCCTTCATGTTTAACAACACAAAGTCATGATAGAGGAGCCTTCAGGTCCACTTCTAGGCCTAACCTCCTTGGGAAGTTTTACTTTCACAACAGATTGTCATTTAAATCAGGCCCTTTGCTGTATGTGGGCATTATCCCGTGCTGGCTGTTTGCGTGACTTGTGCTATCACCATGTGTTACAAGCTTCAGTACTGAAAAACTGTAAAAGGACAAGTAGAGGCATATTATATACTTCGAAAGCAGATAACCTTCATAAATAAGGGCACTGAGCATGCTGTTGCTAAATTACTTCTAAAATATGGTGAGATAGTTGGAATTAGGTTTCCCATGTGCTAGATCTGTGCCCAGCTCTTCGTATGGGTTTATGGAGCATGAATAATGAAAGAGACTTTGTACACTAACATCTGGAAAGTCATAAAAGTGTATTTATCACCACCCAAGATAGCAAAGCTAAAAAATGCTGTAGACCTTGTACAAGTAGCGGTAGTAACCGAGGAGGTGAGTTTAATTGATAAAACTCTCCAGAGTATCTTCTGAGATATGTCCCTTGTCAGATTATTAAAATTGCAATTATAATCAAGATAATTATTGTGGGGTGTCTTGTTCTCAAGGACTGGGTGAAACACAGGTCATTTTCTGCTAGTCTTGGCCAGGACAACCTCTCAACGGATGAAGGTGGGGTGTGGGTCAGGCCAGAGGTTTTACAGCAGTTGCTTTGCTCATCCTTTCCAGGGAAGGAGATGGAAATATTTCAGCAGTGTCCAGTAAGAGCTGGGAAAAACACCTTTTGTATAAAAAATAAAGTCTGTAAGGAGCTGTGGTCAAAACGTAATTGGAAATCACCTACAGTGACAAGAATTCCCATCCTTGAGATTATATGAATTACCATAGGAATTAAGAACAAGAAACCTTCAGTACCCAGTTTTTTATGCCAAATCTTTGTCCTCGGAATAACCCTGCAACAGCCACCTTTCTTTGCAGTAAGATCCTACGCCTGTAATATCTCAGGGGCCATGGGGAGACAGTCACCCACTAAATCACCAGGATCACTGGTAAATCACCAGTACTGCTGTGCTGGAAACCAGCCTCGGGATTTCTACTGTTTCTACATATTTGTTTCACTCAAAGTGAAATGGACTTTTGGAAAAAAAAACAAACCAAAAAACCAAACCCAACCAATTTGTTGGGAAAGAGATACCTGGAATTGAAGAGTTTGAAAATATTAACAACCTGTTAATTGCACGGGACTTAACAAAAGTTTGCATGACTATAACACTTTTAGTTTTGATGAATTTGAAGCAGTCTTCTGCTAACAGTGGAGATGGTGAAATGATCTTCTACAAAGCCTTTCACTTTCTCATGCACAGCATCAGTGAGGCCAGTGCTACGATACTGTGCTCGGCTCTGGTGCTCACAGCATGATGAAAAATAGTGAGACTGTGGAAAAGAACAATAACAATGAGTCAAGAAATGGAGAAAATGCCGAAGAGTGGAGAAGCCGTTGTTCAACCTGGTCATTTAATCAAAAAGAAGGCTGAGAGATGCAGAGGCTGCTGGGTATAAGTGTTGTTGTGAAGAGAAAATATTGTTTGCTAATAGGCTTCTTGGGCTTGCAGAAGGCAGAAAATTTACAGGAATCGAAACTAGAGGACCAGCTTCTCTAGTTAGAATTGTCCCATGAGGCCAGTGGGGTTGCTCGTGTTTGAAGCTGAGGGTAGCAAAACCCAAAAGTTTGTCCCACAATTAGTTAAGAGACAAAAGCAATAACACAACAGTTTCTTGCCACCTTAAGCAAAGATACACAGGTTTCTTGTAAGAATTTGTGTTTTCCTTTTTTCCACACAAATAACTTATCTGCTGCTTAAAAATAGTCAATGAAAACAATGTTTCTGTGGTTGGCATAAACAGCTGTGGGAAAATATTCCTTAGATTTGACATGCTAAAAATGAATAATTTGGATTTTCGTTCCAAAAACATTTTCTTCTGAAATTAGTCTTATTTAATTAAGCAAGTGTTATCATCACACATGCAGCATCCCAACCTGGAAATTATTTAGTATAGATTGAAAGGACAATTCAGGTTAACCTGGAATAAAAATGTAGTGTCATGTCAGATAGTTTGGCTGGTTTGTTTTGTGTTTGTTTTTTTTTTTTTTTTGGTGTTGTGGTGTTGTTGTTTTGGGGTTTTGTTTTTGGTTTTTAGCCAGTGATTTTAGGAAGCAACTGTTTAACAGCTCTAGACCTCCCTTTCCTGTTTATTTTAGCTGTAGAAAAAATAGTAGTGTAGCAGATGAATATGAATATCAGCATTTTCTCTAAGACTTTCGCTGTCATTCATAAGCAAAAACATCAAAATGTTGCTTTCCTGTTTCCTTTGCCCTGCCTCTCCTTCACCAGCCGGATTGTACACTTTCCAGTGAGATTCAGTAACTGCATTTCTTTTGGGGGCAGAACGTGGTATTCTCTAATAAAACACATCTGGTATAGCTGAAGGATCAGTCATGAGCTGACCTAAATGTGGGTTGGAAGTGCTCCTAAGGGGACACTTCTTTCTTTGGTGCTTTTGATCTTCTTTAAATCCTTAGAAGTGGCAGCCCAGCTATATAAATAGTTCCCACTCCTAATTAACAGCTCTACCTTGCGGAGGCAGGAGTATATAGACTTTGCTAAGTAAGTCTTAAGCGAGACTGTTTTGTGTTTACCTTTCATTAGGTCAGTGTCTCTTCCCTTTGCAGAAACTCTTTTCTTGGAGGGAACAGTCACAGGTAAATGTCAGAGAGTTTTTTAGGAAAAGTCTCTTCATGCAGCTGTATTTAATTAACCCAAATCTGCTTTGAAAGTGTGTTTTCAGTGATTACTCCGTAGCTCGGCAAGGTGTCCCCAGCAATAGTTCTCTCCCAGCAGTGTGACATTGTTGAATCCTATCAGATTTTTATGCAACCTAGTTATATAGGTACCGGAACAGAGAGAGGAGCAAAGTTGTGCTGCTCAGCAAAACTGTCCAGAACGAGGAAACAACAGCTGAAGTGATTGATTGTGTGGAGATTTCCACAAATGATACCAAAATTAAAACATTAAGCTAATGACTTTAAAGAAAATTGGATTGCCATGTGCAATTTGTTCAGTAGAGAGAGAGCAAATGCGGTTTTTTTACTAATAACACACACAAAAAAGACTGAAATCAAATTGAGCAAAGGAACCTTATTTCTGTCCTTCTTTCTCTGCCTCCCTCTCCCTGGAGCTTCAAAACCGAGCGGCTGTCAGAATTTTTCATCTGTTTGACCTGTCGCAGGAGAGGTCAGCACTGATCAGTGACTATACTTTTTAACAGATGGAGGGCTGTAATTGAGAATAATTCCTCTGCAATTTGGTAGGCAGGGGTTGTTTCAAACTGGCTTTCAAAGGCAGTGCCAGAATGGAAATGTTAGAAACTCTCTAAGTGAATCAGTTTTCATTTGTGGGGCTTTTTTGCTTTTGTTTCTGGAGTGTGGTTTGTTTTCTATTTTTTTTTTTAATCCCTAATGAAACAACTGCAGAATGGAAACACATTTCAAACAGCAGTGTTTCTTTCAGAAAGACTTGAAGTGTGATGAATTTTTGCCTTCTCCTGGGGTGCCCTGCAGCTAACATGAGAAGGAGCCCAGAAATGCAGGATTTGCTTTGAGTGACGAAGCGCTGATGGCGAGGGCTCAGATGCCCTGGGCTGGACATGTGGCACAGACAGCTGATGTGCAAGTGGCCAAGCAGCTGCTCTGCTCTGGGTTCATGCTTGGCAAGAGGAGGCAAGGCTGCTGAAGGAAGAATTTTAGGGCTTCTCTGAAGTGGTGCTTGGAATAAATGAGCAGAGCAGCCCTTGGCCAGGAACATCCTGTGTCTGAGCCAGTCCTCTGTGTCCCATGGCCATCGTTTTCAACCAAGGGCACTCAGCTATAGTGGTCTGTTTGAATATTGATGTAATTTTGGGTGGCTTTTTTAGATGATGATGTTACAGTATCTTCAAGAGTTCTAAATGGCATGTTCTGATAAATGCTGGTCTATGGCTTTCTCACTTTCTGAATAAAAAACCAGTTTGTGCTTTAGTTAGAAGTCTACAAAACTTTGATGGGTATAAACACTCAAGTTGCTCAATACTGTAAGATCTCTAAAGTCCTTTCCTATTTTTTTATTCAAAGTAAAATATTAACTGTTTTCTTTGTCTGGGGTTTCCACAGCAGCTTTCTTCCTTGTGAGGATCCTGTTCATAGCGGTCAGAGATGCTGGGGTGTGTATTCATCAGGCACCGTCTGATCAGACACAAAGGAATGTTAATTAAATTGAAAGTAAAAACACCTCATTCAGCAAAATAAATCTCTTTCTTTTCCATGTTAACGCTGTGGAGAAATTTTAAAAACTTCAGGTCGTTTGAATCCAACTACTAGACTGCAAAATCTGAAATGTGTTTGTGCTGCGGTTACATACCTTTACGGTCCTTAGACTTGATTATGTAAATTAATACGTTCAACTTGATTATGTAAATTGAGATGAGTTAGATCACAGCCTAGGCTGAGTACAATGACTATTCGGGGTTATTTGGCATGATACAGTATTATTCCCTTCCTCTCTCCTGGATGTGACTGCGTACTCCCAACAGGCCAAAGCGCGATTAATTTAGAAACATGATCAAATTTTGCAATCATTATTGGATGTTGTCCATAGTCTCCAGAGACCACTGATAGGAACAAGAATAGACTAAGACGTGGTAGTCCTCTCATCCAAAGTCTAATTGCAAAGTTAAACACTTTGGTTCTCAAAGGACAGCCTTTTACCAGAACTTCAGCATCTTTAGGTTTTCTTTTTGCATTATGTCTATGATTTTAACCATTTTTCTTTTTTTCTTTTACAAAGCATGGGAAACAGAGGCTAAAGGTAGAATAAGTTGAGTGCAGTGTGGCAGTATTAAGGGCTTTATCATTGATGGATTGGCTGGTGTGATTTCTGTGAGTGTGTCAGCGACTGAGAAATCTTTTTATCATTTGTAAACAGGCACAGAGAGGACAAGGAAGTGTTCAGAATTCTCACTGCTTCGTTCCCACTGGTGCCCTTGGGACAGAAAAACATTTATTTGACCTTGTCTTCCATTTACTTGCTTCCAGCAGACTCTAATTACGACCACTTTCATTTTTTTATTGCATAAAAAAACCCCAACAAACCAGCCAGAGCTCCTGGGCAGATATAGACCAAAATGATCACATAGCTTGAATAAAAGGAGAAGTTTTACTCTTAGAATTTAAGAAATTAGCTGAAATAGCAATTTTACTATGTACCACCTTTGGGGTTTTATGTTTCAGGCAGCCTTTATGTATTATAGCATTTTCATAGATCAAAGACATTTTATTGATATTTGATAAAATTTTATTTTCCTAAAATCTTAGTGTTCTCAATATAATATACCACTTTAAAAATCTTTTAAATCTCCAAATTGACAAATATTTATTTATACCAAATTTCTTCCTCATCTTCAGTACCACTAGGTATGCCATCCTTCCTCCAGATGGAGTAATGATTTGAAAAACAACAAGGATACACATATTCCTGCTTTTTTTTTGGCATCTGTGATATTGTGGAAAAAAAAATTATACAGGTTTTAGCATTCAGAATTTAAATATTTTTTTCTGGAATATTCAGAGGTCTAATATGAACTATTCCAGTCACTGCATCATAGGCATCTAACAAATATTTATGCTGTCTCACTTTAGTTCCATCTGCCCTGGTTGCAGGTTGGACTTTATCGCATACGTGCTTTTCCAAGGGGTGATTCTGGTGATCTATCCCATAGGATCAGGACAGCCAGGAAAGTACCCAGGTTAGCTTTCTACACACTAGCATTGTGAATACTTCTAGATGTATGTAAAGGATATAATGTGACAGATTTTGACTCATACTTCTAGCAGGTTTACCTCTATATGGATGGTTACTTTACTGTTCTTATACTCAAACTGTTTCAAGCTTCAAAACACAATTTTTTTAAAAAAAATTGATTAATGACAGTGAATGTAATGATATGATTTTTCTTTTGACTGAGAAAGTGATTCATTTTTTTTTCTTTTTTCCTTGCTGTTTTTTCTCAAGGTTTTTGGAAAGGTTTAGGCAGAATTACTGGGCTGTATAATGAGATATCCCAGCTAATTCTCTGTGCATTCATAGAAGAGAGTTCTGCTGGTAATGGACTGTTAGCACACATTTTGATAGATGTAAACGTAGAAACAGTTGGGTTACCTGAAATATATAACAGATGGAGTGGAGCAGAGTTTAATTTGGCACAGATGCCAATTAGTAAATTTTTCAATTGTGTCATTTAAAAACAAAACAAATTTTGAAAAATTTAGTTTTGTCATTTTCTAAAATAAAATATTTTTCTTTTTCAGAATAAGATTTGCTTCAAACCATTTCCTTAGAAGTTACTTAATTTTTTTAAGTTCCAGGCAGAAATGTAACATTTTAATTTTGTCAGAGAAGCCTTATTTTCCTATTTATGATCTGTCAATAAATTTTAACAATTGCTTTCATTTTCAACTGAAACTAATTTTTTTTTCGATTTTATATGATCTAAATATCTGTCTTGTTTTTCCTTCTGATTTCTAACATGTGAGAGTTTGTTTTAGTATACATGTAAGGGTTATTAATTCTAATTAAGTTTCTCTCAATAGCTTTATGAGAGAAAATTTTCCTTCTAGGGTATATGTAAACACAGATCCTGTGGAAACATGGTTCTGAGGTCCTGCTGTCATGGCAGAAACATTGGTAAATATAAAAGGTACCATTTGGCCCATCAATATCTCCAGAAGGCAGAGAGACCAATGTGTGGGATGTCAAATAATCCTTGGGATTTCGCACTGCAACTTTAGCTAAAGCTGTATTATTTGTTCTAAGTATTTTTATTGATAGAGCTGTACAGAAAAGTTTTATTTATTGTTTCATCATCTTTATGCAGAAGTACTAAGGGACACAGACAAAAATAATGTATGTTAATCTTCATAAAGATCTGAGCTCATGTGAACATACCACTGATCTGTGCTCAGGGGAGGGGTTTGGTTTGATTATTCTGTTTTTCCTTCCCCAAAAAAGAAGCATTAGTAAGAAATGACAGCTTCCTTTCCTAGGTGGTAATATCCTAAAAGGGTTCCAGTGAGTATTTTGAAAAAAAATATTGTTTTCTTTTTCTTAGTTTCTTTTGTGGGTTTTTATAGACATAAACTTTAGGGAAAAATTTCTTGAAGCCCCATTGCCACTCAACTGACTAGAAGTCATGACAAGTTAAGCTGGAAAAGAACTCCAGATACCACTTGAGCCATAAATACAGTCACTCCTGTGATGCTATTAAGTCTCTGCTTAAAGAAATCCATTGATGCACTATATTCTAATTTACAGTTCTGTGACTCACATTTGTAGCTATCAGCACCAGCTGCCAACACAGTCAAATAAATTCCAGCAATTCAGGGTATACTGACTTATGATAAGATCCCTTAGAAGGATGCTCAGGAAAACAGATATTGAAAAAAATAAATGTTACAGTATATTGCAAAATGATCTAGTGTTCATTCTGTTTTCCAAATAAGATTACCAAAGAGGTAGTAAGATTATGTCAAGATCATCTGCATTAAAATGACTATTAAAAGTTAAAGGTGCCAAAGTACTTTCTGTAATTTTTCCCTGCTGTTTGTAATAGCACCCTGTGAGGCTTGAAATTGGAATTGGATTGTCACCTGAAATGTTACTATCTTCTTGTCGTGCTTATGAATGCCATTGCTGAGAAATGTGTGGAAAAAAGACATACTGCATTAAAATCTGCTCCTTCACAATGCTGTTGTGAGTGAGGCAAGGGCAGTGGCAGCTACAATGTCTCTTCCTGTTGAGATGCGTTACGAAGGTGTTCATCAGGTGGATCTGTTGCTCATCTCTCTGATGCATACACCAAGAAACGAATCTTTATGACCATCTCTTCTTCACCAATTTTTTAGTTTTTGTGAATACAGTCATAAAATTGTTTCCTACACGGATGAGGAGAAAAGAGTGGTCACAGGAAAGTCAGACGAACAGAAGGAAGGTGAGGTGAACCTCACCCCCATGTGCTGAGGGGGAGCAGAGCCCTGTGTCCTCAGCAGGGTAATGCACAGCAGGGAACAGGACTTCGAGGCACCTTGCATTGCCCTTAAAAGACTTTCTTCCACTAAATCAGCCTTCATTTATTTTAACTGGAGCACTTGCAGTGGTGAGATACCCTGAAATATTTAAGGGTTTATACACACAAGAGCGGAGGCCAGGTGAACTGGTATCTTCTAGTGTGGCCGTTGGTCATGGTTGTCAGTGGCCAGCACAGTGCGCCGTACGAGGAGGTACATGTTCCAGATCTGTTCATTTTTGGGATAGATTGCTGTGGTGATAATGGTGAAGCCAAGGCTGATTTTTGTCCTCTGCTTCCCACTCCATACCCCCAAACAACAACCAGTTCTCATGATGCTGTTTGAAATAATTTAAAAGATGTTATTTTAGAATTCAGTGGGGTTATTCCATTTTTGCTCATTCTGATTTGTCATTTCCAGTTTAAATCTGTTCTCTGATGGCCTGTTTCCATAAGACAAACTTGGGCCATTCTGAAATAATTATTATTGATAGAATATGAATCTGTTGTGCATTTAACATAGGCAAGATTTGATCTTTCCCCTTATTTCCTGCTGCAGGGTAGTTTCATGTATTTCCCCCAGTCATATCCATCATATCATGCTGGGGGAATTACTTGTCTCTTCCACGTATTATACTAAAAAGTTGTTGTACTCGTATAAGGGATTAAAGGCTCTGCATGCAGGAAAGACTTTTCAGCAGGGCTCTGATTCCAACTGAGAGCTGTCTGCTGCTGTTACTATAGACAGTGAAAAATAGCTATGTTATGGACCCATGTTCATGGCTCTAATTCTGCAGAAATTGAGAGAAAAGCTCAGGTGGTGTAAATTGTTGTAGTGCCAGTGTTTGCCACCTTTGACTCCTTGGTCACTAGATTCATGCCAGGAAGTTACTGGAGACCCAGCCTGTATCAGAGGGGTTACTTGTGTGGGAGCATTTGCAGGATCAGATCTTGTGTTTGTGCTCTGAAGTAATAAATCTCCTAGGGAAGAGTGTCATTTTTACATGGTATTTTAGACATAAAATCTGTTTGATGTTTAGGGTAGAAAATTTGATTAAAAATCAGGAATTAAAAATTTTAGTACCTCGTAATTTGATGGTACCTGTCAACTTTCAGCCCAGGCTATGCATTTCAAATTCATTGGATGTTTATTTCAAAATAAATGACAAAATTATGTAGTGTGGGTGGGTTTTTTTTACTTGAGGATGCAGATTTTGTATCCCTTGATGGAATATTCTTGCCAGCTCCTGATAACCATCAAAAGTGGATTTGTGTGTAATTGGTTTAACTGAAAAATAATACTCTAAGATGGAAATGTAAGTTGTGGCTTTCCACGGTAATACCTCAGTTATATCACTTTAGGTTCTTCCTGCTATTTACAGAGTACTTCAAAACCACCTACCTGACTCTGGTTTCTGAATTAATTTTTTCTTTTTATGCTATGTGCATTAAAACATATTAAAGTCCATTTAGTGCTTTGTAAGCCGACACCAACATTTTGTGTTTTGCAAAAAACAGCTGTAAGGCTACTTATTTTCCTCTCTGAAGTCTTTTACAGTTTCTTTACCTATACAGTCTTAGAATACTTCCCTTGTCTTCTCCAACATTGAAATGCTTCTGCTCCCAATCTGACCACTTTAAGCTCACCTGGGCTATTTTTCCTTTCAATCAATTCATTTGACAAAAAAAACATGTTTCTTTTCCACTGCATTTCATGAGATATTGATGAGATTAATGACGAGGAATAAAAACTGGAGGATTTTATCACATTTAATGACACTAGAACATCCCTGCTCTTCATCATTAGCCATGCTGGTCTTAATATCTTACAACAAATGGTATCACGACATGCTCCAGGTGGAGTGATTTCAGCTGAGAAACTGCCCTTGAGCTTGCCTGCGTATTGGCTAGTTGTTCTGAACTTCCTGTGTTACAGCTGAGGAAGGATTAGCAACCTTTTCCCAAAAAAGTAGAATCATGGGGTATCGGGGCAGATCGCAGCCTCAGCGGGGAGTTACTGCTCTTCTCATAAAGGAAATCATAAGTGTGTATGGGCAATTCAAGTGCAAACCATTGCAAGGTGGCCTTAAAAAAATGAAGATGATTTAGGTAGAAGTGTTTTCCGTTGCAATGAGATGAAGCTGGTTGCTTCCCATGCCTAGTCAGTGTGTCTCAGCTGGAGGGCTGTGTCTCAGAGCTGGGCAGAATCTTTCTAGATTCTGCCTGAACAGGGCTATTGCCCGGGAAAGTGGCTGCTGCAGTGACTCAGGAAAAGGAGAAGCCTGTGGAGCAAAAAGGTTCAGCAGCACTGGGATAAAGCTGAAGATGTGACCTAGGGAATACAAGTATTTTAAAAGTTCCTGTTTAAAGATAGTTTTAAGCTGAGTAACCTGCTGCTTGCAATGACAATTTACCAAGTAGCGGAAATCCTTATGAGCCCAATCAGTCACTACTCTAATTTGCAGCACTTGTAATTTTATCTCCTGCGTTTTCTCAAGTCATACGATAGAAAGGAAATGAGGAAAGGAGTGAATGTGTCCTTAACTCAGGCAGACTGAAAGCTCAGGTATCATTTTGTGGTGATTCTGCTGCAGGTGCAAGGCAGAATGATGTATTTTTTCTATTATTTACTTTATTAAAACCAGCTGCCCGTCCAGCTTTCTTGTCTACACCATATGCTTTAACTGGTGTAACAATAGTTTCTATCTTTAATTTAAAATTAGAATTAATCCTTTTGAATTAAGCCTTTTAATTGACAACAGTGTAAGACAACTGCAGTTAAGCTTCTCCCACTGCTTTTAGCTTGTGCCTGCTTTAAAAAGGGTTTGTTACAGAGTGACTTAATTTATATGTATCCGAGTGCATGCTCTGTCAAGGAAGGGCTGGTAATTTGATTCGGTCACTGCGTTTCTGGTATGACCCATTTTATCACCTCTGTAAATCCCACTGTAAGGCTTTGCATTGGTCATATACCTATATTTATTGTGAATACATTACACGCTGTGGCATTGCTCTCTAACCAGTTGTCTTAAGAGCAATTAAATGATGCCCTGGAAACAGGCCAAATAATCTTAAACAAAATGAATGTACCTCAGTCTCCCAAATCTGAGAGCAGTTTCTCTCCTGCTGTCTTACATGCTCACAGAGTAATCTGAGTAATCTTTTTGGCTTTTCAGCCTATTTTTAGTGTGCTGTTTGTTTTGCATTTATCTACATAACAAATGTAGGAGATTATATAGAGGAGGGGAATGGAGTGCCTTGACCTACATTAACTGGAAGCTGGGTAGCAGCAGCATTTCTGATTTGATCTGACAACACCTGGTTAAATTGATGCATTATCTGCCCTAGCTGTTACTTTTTGAGATGATGCTCTGTGATCTTCCCTACCTCTCTGTGCTCTTCCCAACCTTAGTTGCTCGAGGCATTTCTTTCTGTGGGAGATAGTGGATGACTGTTCAGGCCCATGACCCCTCCTTAAGCTATGTAGAAAGGGAATCTGGCTGATCTTAGGAAGAAATAATTTCCTTTCTCAAGTCATAGTGCCACCTATTTTAAAGCTGCTTTTGTTTTGTATGAGCTATTCCAGAGCTCAAGACAAAGAGATCTGAGAAAAGCTGCATGGCTCTGGCTCCCATCCTCATGCTCCCAGCAGTGATTCCCCCAACTGCACAGGCAAGAGGGTGGATGTGCACCTCCCTCCAGATTTGTTCTTGATCTTTCACCCTTTCTGATAAGGGTTGCTTGCTAGACATTTTTCAAATATTCAGATACTAAGCCTATATGTTCCTTACTATTCACTGGCTGTCCTTTAGCCAGCTTTACCTTTGGTCGTGCTAGTCACTCATAACCTGCTTTGAACTCTGTGAGAATCCTAGCAGAGTGAAGATTTCCAGTGGTTTTATTGCCAGAAAAAAAAGAGAAATTAACTTCACTGCTTACATGCTGGGTGGGCTGTGGTCCCAGCCAAGGGTAAGGTGTAGGCAGACAGCTGAGTTACAGGGGTGGATTGTGTAAATGGCCTCTTTCAGTAAGAGAGAAAATACACATTTCCAGTTCTGAGGAGTGACCACGTTGTGAGCGCTGCCCTTTGAGAATGAAGCTCGACATTTCTTCTGCAAGTGCTTAAATAGACAGTGTGTCAGTCTTAATCTTGGCCTGGTTTAGCTTTATTTGCCTTAACCACATTTGATCTGTGCGAATGGGCTGTTTATTGCCCTTAGAAAAGACAAGGGTAGTCTTTGCCTTGTGTTGGTGTATCCCTGTACTTTTGACTTTTCAGATGTTCACAGTTTGTTTTATAAAGCATCTGTCTGTGCTGTTGGCACTCCTGCAAATGTAAACACTACACAGCGTATCATACCAGATCAACACCCTCCTACACAGTACAAAATATTGCTCCATCCTAACGAACAACTCTCCTCCTCATTTCACAGCCTTCACCTAAAACTACAGCAGCAGATCAGTCATATAGCATGTCTTAAAAGCCAATTGATGTGGACCAAGGGATTGGAGGGAGGAGCAGGTTTCAGCATTCGGTGCTTTGCTGCACACCTCTGTGTATGTGCATGAACTTTATTAACCCTCCGGAAAAAGTGTGCAAACACTTCTTCCTCTTCCAGCCGTGTTTCTCCCTCCATGTCTCTGCTATACGTCTCGTTGCTTGCTCTTTTATTCCAGATGAATGCCACCTCCTCAGCTCTTTGTGTGTTTCTCCTCTTTCTACTTGTGTGACAGCTTCTAGCTTCTTTGAACACCTGTCTTTGTAAATCTTCCTTTTCCTTACAAAACTCTCCTTCCACTGATGTTCTGCTCCTGTCTGTTGCCCATCATTCTGTACCTCTCTCCACATATTTATTTTTGTGCTTTACCCTTTTATGTGTCTCTCCTCTAATCTGTGCTGGGAAAAATCTGGTGCTTCTCTTCCTATTGATAATTGTGAAAAGAGGTGAAAGCTATGGAGAGATGAGATGACAAGTTTGGGGATCCTCCTCGCCAGCCTTGATCAGTTGATTTTTTGCTGGTCACATGGACATCTTCTGTGTTGGTAGCCTTGGCACTGGCCCAGTCATATCCAATTCCCACAGTAGATGTTCTGTTTCCCTAGTTTGAGCTGTCATGGAACACATTTTCAGAATAGTTAAATTTCTGACTAGCGAAGACTTTCATCTGAATATGAGTTACAGCATGTGTCTGTATTATACATACACACGTTCTCCACGCTGCACATTCCCCATCTCTTGCCCACAAATGCACATTTTCCTATATGGCCTTTGTGAGCTCTCTCTGCCTTCCCAGATGTTTCTTCTTTTCTGAGATGCATTAAAAGCATGTACACGCTGCTGATTGTCAAGTGGCTGCCTGAGCCTTGAGACTTCGGTGTATTATTTTCTGTTCAGCTATTGTGCTTTGGGCAATTTCTAGTGCGTTTGTTCCTTCTAGGTTGGTTTTGTCAAAGATCGTCTTTGGATTCTCTAATCATTTATGTCACAGACTAGTCCTCACGTCTTCAAGATAGGCAAGGCTGCCTATGAAAACAGTAATCACTGTCCTGGCCAGGCACGTATTGTATTTAAACTGCTGTGCAATTGTGAGCTGCTTAAGGTTGTGTTAGTTTATGTCTTGCTGCTGCAGCTTCTTGAAAGATTTGTTACTGAGAATATCAGCTGCTCTCAAACTTTTAATGAGACTATATAGTGTGCATTTTTTCACCCTCGAATTTCCAGCCCAATGTTCCTTACCATATTATCCTCAGTGCAGCCTAGGAAAGGGTTTCTGTGTATTAAATCCAGTCCCCCTGATCTGAGCTATGCCATGTAATTTCACTAATGTTGCAGTCAGATTCTCCAATGTACACTTAAGGTGATTAGAAATAGTTAGTGTTCTTTCTCTGTCTCTTACCCTCTTTATTTTTTCTGTCACTGTTACCCAAAGGAATTAAGAGCAGAAGCTGTATGGAAACACTTCCCTTGTTACATCATTGCTTCACATCTTCAAACTCCCTCTATAACATATTCAATACCCTATAATTATTCCCACTGTAACAGTAGGAACATACTTGAGGTAATTCCAATGCTCCTTTTCACCACTAAAGCAACATTAGTTTTGTATTTAATATGACAGTATGTCTAAGTTTAGTGTATCTCACAGTTTTACAACATTGGAATTTGGTGTACAGAGATTATCCATTTTCAACTGCTGCATATTAATGTTGGCTTTGTGTGTATGAACTTGTGTTTTATGAACATGCTGTAATGCACTGTGCTGAAATTTGTAGATAGGCGTAACATAGCATTTTGGCTATGCGAGATAAAATTTGAGAGCGTGGTAATAGCGCAGCATTCTGACAAGTGTAAATGCTGCTTGGAGAGAGTGCAGCAGAAAAGCTGAGGAGACAACTGGGAAGATTTCTCCTGACTGTTAGGGGAGGTCGCCAAGAGAAATCTTAATCCTTGTGTTACACACTGGCATTCTTTTTGCTAGTTAAAAGACTTGCTAAGAGTGGGTGCATCTACCAAGACTCCTGTTCAGGATGTGGTTTGAAAGTGCTGGTAAATATTTAACCCAAATCCAATGGAACAACCATTATCCTGTGATATTGCTCTTCAGAGCAATGCTGTAAATCTGCTTTTCAGCGGCAGCCTAGTGGAGTTCAGTCTGTGGGAGGGTTGCATAGGTATCATTAGAGACAGCAGGATGTAAAGGGAATAAATGCACCTGGTGTTTCACTTTCAGCTCTATACATCATGAGGTTTGTTCACCATTTGTTTTCTCAGAAAGTGCCTTTCTGGTCTTTCACATGTGTGGTGAATGTTGCAGAACGCGGAGGGCTCAAAGCTTGTCCAGGACTTTCAGTCTAGTAACGTAAATGAAGACCACCTGGATTCCACTAATTTCTGAAAACTGAATTGCTCTTCTTGCTATGCCTGCTGAACATTACATGTTAAATCTGATATCCTGGCTAAATTACAAGTTTCACTATCACATTCTATTTGATCTGTATTTCTCCTCCTGTACCATGATTACTTTTTTTTTTTTTTTTTTTT